>CM019693.1:55916524-55965856 GCA_009760885.1 Achatina immaculata
TTTCTGATGGTAACACTTGCATGCACGAATAGTCTTTATGTGGATCATAGTGTAATCCGTCCAATGTTAAGCTAACATGTTGCGTAGTCTGTGATCGTCTGGCTCTATATCTCATTTCCTGTAGTCGGGATTCACGCTGTTGTACTGTCTCTGAAACTCTAGATGTAGCAGCTCTATCTATCTTATTCTGAAGTCGGGCCTCATGCTGCTGTACAGTCTCTGCAGCTCTAGATGTAGCAACTCTCTCGCGCAACGTCGCAAGTCTTCTATTTCTCTCCTCGGGAGACGTGCTACACAACAGATTTATTCCCCACCTACTGGCACCATGGTTACCACTGAAGACACAGCGGTTCATGGAAATTGGCGCCCGTCTTCACTCATAAAATGTCGTTCTGGATATCATGCAAGAATATTTAGGGCTCCGAGTTCTGTCCCATCGATATGCAGAATATTTTCAGGAAATAGCGAATTAAACAAACATGCCCTAAGTAACTTTAGTTAACCGTAAAAAATCTCGTGCCCGGACATGGCAAGAAATGGCCTTCAACATGTCAAACCTGACCCATAGTTGACCTGTATTAAAAAAAAAACTATGGGCGCTAACCACTACACCAGTCTACCAAATATATCCCTGGTTCTCCTCCTATAACGTTAAATACAAGAACAGAATTCCAGAATTAAGGAATTCTAGAAATAAGGAATTCTGTTACACCTGCATATACTAATGTCCACTTATTTCGCAAGTAGAATTTATTTCGCCTGCATGAAGGATCAGGTACTCTGGAGAAGCATAATAGGCAACACCAGTCGGCACGGCACATGATGATGATGATGATGATGAGAATTAGGGCTTGTCAGACTGATTAGGATTTACATGATGTGTCAGTCAGAGAATCAATGTCATGATACACATAATCACAAATTTACATTATGCAGTGATGTTCAGAATTTTGTACATACTAACATCTCTCTCTCTCTCTCTCTCTCTCTCTCTCTCTCTCTCTCTCTCTGAACCTTAAGTGCCCAGGGCACATGGGGCTTCCGCAAGGGTTTTCCACAAATGCCTGTCCTTCGCCTCTTTTTCTGCTCTTGCCCAGGTGAGCCCTCTATTGCTCAACATCCTTTCTGTTGTTCTTCTCCATGTTTCTTTTAGTCTACCCTTACTTCTGCTCCCCTGTGGTGTCCATCTTAGTGCTATTTTTGGTAGTGAGTTGTCAGTCATTCGGAGCACATGTCCCAACCATCGCCAGCGTCTTTCCTCAATAATTGTTGTCAGTGGTTTCATCTGCATTTCTGCTAATAAGATGTTATTTCTTATGATGTTTGGCCAGAATATTTTCCTAATTCTTCGTAAACATTTAGTCTGGAAAGAATTCAACTTGTTTTCTATGGTTTTGGTGATTACTAACATCTACTTTCATGTTAAACATCATTTCTGTCTCTGGTAAATTATTTCCTTTTCTCTTCATACAAATGTTAAATATCGTGCACTTCTTTCATCGCGCTAACTTTAACAAACAAGATATTGGCAAGGTTGATGAATTTCTTCACGTGCTGAAAGAGGAACATGTTTGTTCTATTAATAAATTTAGAGTTAATCACACTTTCTTACACTTTTTTACGACAAAAACACAGCCCAAATTTTGCTAGTGGGAAAAGTATCCACAGAATGTGATTTGATGTACCCACGTTGAAGGCCTTACAGCCACTGAATGAGATTATCAGCATCTTCTGTCCATCTTTCAGTTTAACAATTCTGTGCTTAAATAAATGAGAGATTAATTCTTATATGTTTTCAAAGTTTCTCTTCAGTACTCTGTTTCGTTACTTAATCTACTTAGTACTCTGTTTCGTCACTTAATCTACTTAGTACTCTGTTTAGTTACTTAATCTACTTAGTACTCTGTTTCGTTACTTAATCTACTTACTACTTTGCTTCGTTACTTAGTACTCTGTTTCGTTACTTAATCTACTTATTATTTTGATTCGTTACTTAATCTACTTAGTACTCTGTTTAGTTACTTAATCTACTTAGTACTCTGTTTCGTTACTTAATCTACTTAGTACTCTGTTTCGTTACTTAATCTAATTAGTACTCTGTTTCGTTACTTAATCTACTTAGTACTCTGTTTCGTTACTTAATTTACTTATTACTCTGTTTTGTTTTTTATTATACTTAGTACTCTATTTCGTTACTTAATCTACTCAGTACCCTGCTTCGTTACTTATTATACCTAGACGCTTTTTCGTTATTTAGTCTACTTATTACTCTGTTTCGTTACTTAATCTACTTATTAACCTGTTTCGTTACTTAACTACTTAGTATTCTTTTTCGTTATTTAATCATCTTAGTACTCTGTTTCGTTATCTAATCTACTTATTCTTGTCTTTAAAGTAGATAAAAAAAATCAAACATGCCAGACACATTCTGGATAAGTTACAGAAAAATCCAATCACTCCAAAAATAGAAGTAAAGACCGAGGAAAAGAGATCATGACGGTTCAAGAGAGAATGAGGAGCAGATATTAAGAGCGAACTTTTTTTTAGAAGAGTTAAGAATTAGACACGCAGCCTAGTCAACCATTCTTCCCTTCATCATACAACTTTCATTCAGTCACAGATATTCAGCATTTGTTATTGAATACAATATACATGAAATAGCAAAAAATGAATAAGTAAAAAATTAATAATCTCTTTTTCTCATACACTCCACGTATAATAGAATATAGATTTATAGAATATACAAGTTAGAGAACCCATCATAGAATGGGAAAGTTGGTATAAAAAGGGTTATGTTCCATAGAAATTAGTAGTTTGGTGGTTAGTGTCCAGTGAGACTCATGGATCACGGATAACATATCACAAAAAAAAAGTAGTGAGACAGACATCAGATGATTTGGGACAGTTGAAGTTTGGAGGTCAGATAGGTTCGGTTAGTTAGTCTGTTTGTGAGAGAATGTAGTTTTTGCGTACTGTGTTAGACTAGCAGAGGTAGAAATGAAGTTTAAAATTATGATGGCGACTAAGTCTGATGACATCAGAATCGCCAGGAATTTATTCTGTTTTGTTTTGACTTGGAATAATATCCTGTCATGTGTTCTTTGATTTGTTATGCCCTTGTCTTAACCGTCACATCATTCATCGACATCCAGTGCACCAATAAAACATTATAACTTGATATCGCTGATACTGTGCGCTATTTGTCACTGAGAAAATGGCCGTTCCTGGGATGTAAGTCTGTGAAGCGGATAGTGAAACAAACAAGTGAAAGAGTATTATAATCTCGACTATAAGTGAAAGAGCATTATAATCTCGACTGTAAGTGAAAGAGTATTATAATCTCGACTGTAAGTGAAAGAGTATTATAATCTCGACTGTAAGTGAAAGAGTATTATAATCTCGACTGTAAGTGAAAGAGTGTTATAATCTCGACTGTAAGTGAAAGAGTGTTATAATCTCGACTGTAAGTGAAAGAGTATTATAATCTCGACTGTAAGTGAAAGAGTATAATCTTAAGTGTAAGCAAGTCCATTAGTATAGCATGTTCCAGCTACTACATCAGTGTGATAAATATATACGACACTGGTTTATCTCATCTGATCTGATAGATAAATAGATAAAGAAAGAAAATAGACATTCTATTTTACACTTTCTGGTTTATGTAACTCATCATCATCATCATGTGCCGTGCCGACTGGCGTTGGCTATTATGCTTCTCCAGAGTATCCGATCCTTCATGCAGGCCATCAGCTCAGTTGGTGATCTCCTCTCACACCATCCCGTCAGACTGTCCAGTATCATTTCTCTTGGTCTTCCTCTTGATCTTCTTCCTTCTATTTTTCCTGTTGTTATAATATTTTCAATGCTCTCTCTTCTCATTGCATGTCCTATGAAAGTACATTGTCTCTCTCTTATCTTTTTGACAAGGTTTTTTGTCACTCCAGCTCTTCTCCTACATTCTTCATTAGTTATTTTTGCTGTCCTGGGGATTCGCAACATTCTTCTAATAAACCACATTTATGCTGCTTCCAATGATTTTTGTGCAGACTTGCCTATTGTCCATGATTCACTTCCATATAACAAGATAGGTTCAATATAGCATTTTAGGACTCGTTTTCTAACATTCATTGATAAGGATGTGTTGGTTAATATGTTTCTCATTCTCTGAAATGTAGTCTTTGCTTGGCCTATTCTGTTCCTAATTTCTGTTCTGCATTTCCCATCTGAAGTTATTACTGCTCCAAGGTATTTGAATTTCTGCACCTGCTTTAGAATATTTCCGTTTAATTTAATACTGCATGCTGGTGGATTCTGTTTCTTAGATATAACCATAGTCTCTGTCTTTTTGATGTTCAAAGTAAGGCCTTTCTGTTCACTTTCTTTGGCCACTTTATCCAAGAGATTTTGCAGGTCTTGTTGGTTCTCAGCTACAGTACTGTGTCGTCAGCATACCGAAGGTTGTTTAATATTGTATCCTCCAATTTTTATGCCTGGTTCTGTGATGATTGTTCTTAGAATATTCTCGCTATACAGAGAAAAAAGGTCTGGAGATAGTACACATCCTTGTCGCACCCCTTGTTTTATAGGTTGATATTTTCCAATTCTATTTTCAACTCGAACTGCTGCTTCTTGCTGGCAGTATAGATGTTTTACAATCCTCAGGTCTTTGCCGTCTATATTGATGTTTTCAAGCATTTTAATAATTCCATTATGTTTCACCTTGTCAAATGCCTTGGTGTAATCAATGAAGCATAAGTAGAGATCTTTCTGTACTTCTAAAGCTCTTTCTGTTAGTGTTCGTAAAGCATAAATGGCATTGTGTGTTCCCTTTCCTTCAACAAATCCAAACTGTTCATCTGCTATTTCCATTTTTATCTTTTTCCTTATTCTTCTCATAATTATTCTCAGAAGTAGCTTCGTTATGTGACATGAGAGGCTAATAGTCCCGTGGTCGTCACATTCCTTTGCACCTGGTTTATTTGGTAGTGCTATAAACGTGGATTTAATCAGGTCACTGGGATTATAACCACTGTTGTAAATGTCATTCAGTAACTTGGTTATTATTTTTATTCCTGTCTCTTCTAGTGCCTCTATTTCTTCTATTGTTATATTATCAGGCCCAGTCGCTTTTCCTTTCTTCATGTGTTTGATGGCATCTATGATTTCATCTTGAAGTATTTATGTAACTACATGAAATAAACTTTATTATATTCTCACATTTTTGCAACGGCAACATAAAAGATACAGTAATCAAGTCAAACTTTAGATTAAACTAATTTAGACGTTGATAGTACATACACCTATACTTTTCATAAATTAAATACATACTGATGCATTTATTCACTCACACATACTACATATATACAAACACATCCACACATGTACCATTACACATATATTCACATGTACACACGTAGACATGTGCATGTATAAAGTTGTATGTACAAACTCATACATATATGTACACACATACATACATACCGATGTACATGTATACACACTTGCACATATACATACATACTTACACACATATTAGAGAGACAGACAGACAGACAGACAGACAGAGAGAGAGAGAGAGAGGAAGGAGAGGGAGAGAAAGAAGATAAAGGTAAAATCCTCGTTTCCACACAATTAAGGTATATTGTGGAATATGGTGTTAGGCTGGTTTTCCCAGACATTCGGCACATGAAAGTCTGATGTGGTCAGTATCACGCCTGGCAGCTTTATCTTCTCAGATTTCTCTGCTACCCGTTTTTAGAGACCGGGTGAATCCCGGGGTTAATTGTTTGGTGGTGTAACAGGAAAAAATCCTGCTGGGAATTGCACCCGGTACCACCGGATTAGTAAACTTAACCACTAAACTAACCAGGCAGCCGAGAGAGAGAGAGAGAGAGAGAGAGAGAGAGAGAGAGAATAGCACCATTTAATGCACACATTTTTGAAAGGTAAGGAGATAATTTAGAAAATTTGACAGCAGAAGTCTGTTTTATTTTCTTACAACAATCTCGTCTGTGACCATGTACAAACTGAGAAGTGTCACATTTCATCAGTCAGTCAGTCAGCCATTTGCATGTCCCTTGCTGAACTTTGCTTTCTTAACAACTTTCCTGTAGGCCTCTCGGTTGTAAGCATGATGCCCTGCTGTTGATGCATCCATTTCCAGATTATCAACGATGTCTTGCAGCCATCTTCGCCTTGCTCTCCCTCTCTTTCTTTTTCCCCATTATGTACCCTTCCAAGACCGTCTTCTCAACATTAAGTTCTTAGTATGGACATATTTGCTCTGTTTTTTCTGTCCATGATATATGAAGAACTCTCCTGTAGCATTTACATTCCAGGGCACTTATGTGTTTCTCAGCAAATTTCATAGATAAATATTTATCTTCTAGATGACCTCGGAAAAATGGCTGTATATATACGAAAAAATACAAAACACTAAAAGTTTACTGAAGTAAAGAAATGTTCTTAGAAAAGTTGAGTTTGTTTGAGAAAACAGGAAGTATTAGGGAGCTCTAGCAGTTACACAGATCTTTAAACAGAATTTTATTTGTCAATCTCATGGGGCGCACAGTCAACAAAAATTGATTAAACAGGGCGCTAACTGACATTTTGAAAAAATCATCATCATCATCATCATCATCATCATCACCATCATCATCATCATCATCATCATCATCATCATCATCATCATCATCAGTCTTCTCTACTTCCAGTCGGGTATGAAGCATCGATAAAGGTCTCCCAGCTAATCCTGTCTTGAGCGTGTCTGAATGCCTCTTTCCTTTTCTTTTAGTTCTTCCTGTTTTATGAACACAGCCTGCAGAAAAAAAAATTGAAAAAAAGTACAGTAAATTAGGATTATGTTTCTTTTCTGCATTAATTCTGTTTGCCTGACGTACAGGCTCGGTAGTAGAATCTCTTATCTGAATGTCAGGTTTGACTGTCTTCTTCTTCTTCTTCTTCTTCTTCTTCTTCCTCTTCTTCTTCCTCTTCTTCTCTCGTTCGCTTCTACCACCAGGACCGCCCTGTGATCCTACTGAATTTACGACTGTGTCCTCATTAAGTCCTGTGGTCCCACATGTGGTCCACGAAAGGACCACACGAGATCTCCGAGAGGACCACATGAGGTTCAGAGTATCGCAGGGCTTGAGCCTGTATTCTTAGTGGGTCTCAGAAGCAGGATTGCGTGACACTGTGGTTTTCGTTGCACCACAGGACTTTTCACAGGAAGACCTCGACGATTTTGAGATACCCGTGTATCATCGGTGGTGAGAGGTGGTTGCCCATCCAGTCCAGTGTTGGACTTTCTCACCGGAAAGCATCAGCGTGATTAGGACGCAAACATCCCCGCTGGGTGAGAGGTGGTTACCTATCTAGACTGCCCTGGTCCAGTGTCTCCGAATTCAGCATTTTGTGGTCGTGGCCGCTACCCTTCCTAGTTGTGACCAGGATGGAGCTTTTGTCCAGGAGGACGAATCCTCGCCAATAGTGACTTCCACCCCTGGGTTGAGCTGGTTTAGGATATTATCCCAGTATGGCGTGTTTGGGACGTGACCGACCTCTAGAGCAGAGGTACCATGACATGCGTAGCCTTCAAGTTTCACTCCTGGTGTATGCCGGTTATGGCATATTTCACCAGTATGGGTGTATATCAGGCGTGACCGACCTCTAGAGCGGAGGTGGCGTGACATGCCTGGCCACCAAGTTTCACCCCTGGTGTATACCGGTTTAGGCATATTTCACCAGTGTATGTGTATTTTTGGACGTGGCCGGCCTCTAGAGCAGAGGTGCCGTGGTATGTGTAGCTCTCGCAGAGATACTACTGGACATACCAATTAAACTTCACTTTATCCTTTCCTTCACCTTTTCACATCGGCACCACACACCAACCCTTACTTCTCTTCCGTAGTTTCTTCCTTGACCAGGAGGAGCTTCACTCCACGAGCGGCATTCGAAGAGTCTCGCCAGCAGTGAGGTTTGGCTGTGATTTCCTTGACATTTGAAACTGTCTAACTGTCTCGATCTAAGGTCGAAGTTTACTTATATAACAAACAAGTTACAACAATCTGGAATTATCGTTTAAACTTTAATCTCGACTCTACAGACTCCACCGTTCCCCTCTCATGTTGTAATGTTAAAATGTTTAAATTATAACAAATAACATTTCATATCTGTCACTAGAACGTCCTGAAGTGTATATTTGTTCCTATACTTTGATATACAGTCCTGTGTGGCTGACAGAACATTGACAAAGTTAGTCAAGCATTGACAGTAATTCAAGAACAAGATAAAAACTTTTATATCTCCCAGATCAAGACTGCAGTGACAGAAAGTACAGAAGACTAAATATAACTTCGGGAATTCCAGTAAAAACATACGGTGTAAAGAAAACAGAGACAGACCACGCCAGTTTGACAGTCACCACCAAACTTTCCAAGGTCAGGGAACATACGATCTGATCAATGGTAACCTCTGACCTCATTTTATTGGCTCTCGTATATAACGATTTTCCTTATAACATGTAAACACTATCAGCGTATATATGTAGGTCACATCCTCGATAGATTATTTGCGCTTCATGTTATCAGTAGGGACGCTTTTGATTTGTACCAAACACTGAAAAGAAACATGTTTTATGTGTATGTAGACCTAAGTATATGAACAAACACAGAATCATTGCAAGAAAGCCGTGAAGACTAACCTGTCAAACTAACATTTTCTATCAGGGATTTAACTGATGAGGTAGACTGTTAAAACGTGGACAACTCCTACTTCCTCATACACAAACATACAACTCTGACGTAGAGGAAAGGAAGAGAAAGCAACTCATTTTACAGAATACGGGTGAGTGAATTGTTTCAGTCGAAACAACAGAACATATCAGTTTTATATTTCATGTTGCTGAATGGAAGTAGGACTTTTTGATGTCGGTTTTAGGCCTTGATGTTTTGACACGGGGAATGTTTCTTTTAAATGCTGGACATTTATTCACATAATTATTGTTATACGATAATTCGATTTTTTCCATTAAAGAGAAGTAGGTTATGAACAAAGTTACACTGCCCTTGCCAAGGTCCTTTGAAAGAGAGACATAAAGAAAAAACTTGAAATATTAGAGTTGATGAGCGTCTATAACATTAATCCAGGGTTTACGTTGATAGACAGAGGGATATATTGTAGTGCTACCTTTATTGTCAATGCAGTGTTTAGTACACTGACAGATGGGGAGATATGTTGCAGTGCTGACTTTCCTGTCAGGACAGTGTTTAGTACTTTGATAGACAGAGAGTTATGTTGTAGTGCTGACTTTCCTGTCACTACAGTGTTTAGTACATTGATAAACAGAGAGATGTGTTGTAGTGGTGACTTTCCTGTCAATACAGTGTTTAGTACATTGATAAACAGAGAGATGTGTTGTAGTGGTGACTTTCCTGTCAATACAGTGTTTAGTACATTGATAAACAGAGGGATGTGTTGTAGTGCTGACTTTCCTGTCAATACAGTGTTTAGTACATTGATAAACAGAGGGATGTGTTGTAGTGGTGACTTTCCTTTCAATACAGTGTTTAGTACATTGATAAACAGAGGGATGTGTTGTAGTGGTGACTTTCCTGTCAATACAGTGTTTAGTACATTGATAAACAGAGGGATGTGTTGCAGTGGTGACTTTCCTGTCAATACAGTGTTTAGTACATTGATAAACAGAGAGATGTGTTGTAGTGGTGACTTTCCTGTCAATACAGTGTTTAGTACATTGATAAACAGAGGGATGTGTTGTAGTGCTAACTTTCCCGTCAATACAGTTTTTAGTACATTGATAAACAGAGATATGTTGTAGTGGTGACTTTCCTGTCAATACAGTGTTTAGTACATTGATAAACAGAGAGATGTGTTGTAGTGGTGACTTTCCTGTCAATACAGTGTTTAGTACATTGATAAACAGAGGGATGTGTTGTAGTGCTGACTTTCCTGTCAATACAGTGTTTAGTACATTGATAAACAGAGGGATGTGTTGTAGTGGTGACTTTCCTGTCAATACAGTGTTTAGTACATTGATAAAAAGAGAGATGTGTTGTAGTGGTGACTTTCCTGTCAATACAGTGTTTAGTACATTGATAAACAGAGGATGTGTTGTAGTGGTGACTTCCTGTCAATATAGTGTTTAGTACATTGATAAACAGAGGATGTGTTGTAGTGGTGACTTTCCTTTCAATACAGTGTTTAGTACATTGATAAACAGAGGGATGTGTTGTAGTGGTGACTTTCCTGTCAATACAGTGTTTAGTACATTGATAAACAGAGAGATGTGTTGTAGTGCTGACTTTCCTGTCAATGCAGTTTTTAGTACATTGATAAACAGAGAGATGTGTTGTAGTGGTGACTTTCCTGTCAATGCAGTTTTTAGTACATTGATAAACAGAGAGATGTGTTGTAATGGTGACTTTCCTGTCAATGCAGTTTTTAGTACATTGATAAACAGAGAGATGTGTTGTAGTGGTGACTTTCCTGTCAATACAGTTTTTAGTACATTGATAAACAGAGAGATGTGTTGTAGTGGTGACTTTCCTGTCATACAGTTTTTAGTACATTGATAAACAGAGAGATGTGTTGTAGTGGTGACTTTCCTGTCAATACAGTGTTTAGTACATTGATAAACAGAGGGATGTGTTGTAGTGGTGACTTTCCTGTCAATACAGTGTTTAGTACATTGATAAACAGAGAGATGTGTTGTAGTGGTGATTTTCCTGTCAATACAGTGTTTAGTACATTGATAAACGAGAGATGTTGTAGTGGTGACTTTCCTGTCAATACAGTGTTTAGTACATTGATAAACAGAGAGATGTGTTGTAGTGGTGACTTTCCTGCCAATATAGTTTTTAGTACATTGATAAACAGAGAGATGTGTTGTAGTGGTGACTTTCCTGTCAATGCAGTGTTTAGTACATTGATAAACAGAGGGATGTGTTGTAGTGGTGACTTTCCTGTCAATACAGTGTTTAGTACATTGATAAACAGAGAGATGTGTTGTAGTGGTGACTTTCCTGTCAGGACTGTGCTTGGTGGTGCTGTCCAAGATGTCGGGAGATATCTTACTTCAAAACGTCCTGGTGACAATACGTCCTGGATTCGGTTTGTCGTACAGCAAAACGTCATGCGACAAAAAGTCCTGGATCCATAGGTTCTGATGACAATAGGTCCTGGCAACAATAGGTCCTGGTAACAATATGTCCTGGCAACAATAGGTCCTGGTAACAATATGTCCTGGCAACAATATGTAATGGTGACAATAGGTCCTGGCGACTATATTTCCTGGTGACAATTGGTCCTGGCGACTATATGTCCTAGTGACAATAAGTCCTGGCAACAATAGGTACTGGTGACAAAATATCCTGGCAACAATAGGTACTGTGACATTAGGTCCTGAAACCAATAGGTCTGTCCCGTAACACTAGGTCCTGGTTACAATATGTCCTGGCAAATATATATACTGGTGACAGTAGGTCCTGACGACAATTAGTCCTGGCATCAATACGTCATGATGACAATAGGTCCTGACGACTATATGTCCTGACGATAATAGCTCCTGGCAACAATAGGTCCTGTTGAAAATAGGTCCTAGCAACAATAGGTCCTGGTTACAATATGTCCTGGCAAAAATATCCTGGTGACAGTAGGTCCTGGCGACTATATGTCCTGGCGACAATAGCTCCTATCAACAATAGGTCATGGTGACAATATATCCTGGCAACAATACGTCATGGTGACAATAGTTCCTGACGACTATATGTCCTGACGACAATAGCTCCTGGCAACAATATGTCCTGGTGACAATAGGTCATGGCAATAATAGGTCCTGGCAATAATAGGTCATGATTACAATATGTCCTAGCAAACACATGTCCTGGTGACAGTAGGTTCTGGCGACTATATGTCCTAGTGACAATATGTCCTGGCAACAATATGTCCTGGTGACAATAATTCCTGGCAACAATAGGTCATGGTTACAATATATCTTGGCAACAATAGGTCCTGTTTACAATATGTCCTAGCAACAGTATGTCCTTGTGACAATAGGTCCTGGTAACTGTATGTCCTGGTGACAATAGTTCCTGGCAACAATAGGTCCTGGTGACAATATTTCCTAGCAACAATAGATCCTGATTACAATATGCCCTGGCAACAATATGTATTTGTGACAATAGGTCCTGGTAACCGTATGTCCTGGTGACAATACGTCCTGGCAACAATACATCCTAGTGTTATTATGTCCTAGCAACAATATGTCCTGGTGACAATAGGTCCTGGTGTCTATACATCCTTTTGACAAAAGGTCCTGGTTACATTATGTCCTGGCACCAATATATCTTGGTGACAATATGTCCTGACAATAATATGTGCTGGTGACAATATGTGTTGGCGAATATGTGTTCCGGTGACAATATGTCCTAGTGACTATATGTCCTGGTGACAATATATCCTTGTGACAATATGTCCTGGTGACAATAGGTCCTGGCGACTATAGGTCCTGGTGAGAATAGGTCCTAGTGACTATATGTCCTGGTGACAATAGGTTCTAGCGACAAAAGCTTTGCTCCTCGCCAAAGCTTGAGCATTTAAAAACAAAAGCAAGATCTAAAATATAAACTGAAAGGTCTCTTGTTATTGTTCTAACCTCATAAAATGAGCGTCTAATATTTGATGTTATCAGCCGCGTCTTTAAGTGATTTACACATCTCTGTTGCACACACTTCTCATGTGTTATTCTTTTATAGAAATAGTTAATTGTATCATGTACCAAAATAAAGGAAATGACAGCCAGTCATAACTTTAGGAATTAAGATATTATTTTATTTTGCTTAGACTCAGATATAAAGCCATTGATATCAAATGTGGTAAAATTGTATGTCTTTTATTCTGTTTAACATTTTATTTTGAGGCTTTCGCATCAGTAAGTAATGGTGTAGATATTATTTATATCCTCTTTTTTATTACTGGCATTTTTATCATTAAGCCTATACTTATAATCATATACGATCTAAGGCCATTCTGGTTATAATCACATGATCTAAGGACATTCTACTTATAATCACATGATCTAAGGACATTCTTTATAATCATATAATCTAAGGGCATTCTGCTTATAATCATATGATATACGGACATTCTACTTATAATCATATGATATACGGACATTCTACTTATAATCATATGATATACGGACATTCTACCACACCGCCTTGTAAACTGTTCACATACTCAACAAAACAGTAATCACAACAGTAATCACCACAACAAAGTTTTCCGAGTGTGGAAAGTTAAAAGAGCTAAAAGTTAAAAGAGCTAAAAGTTAAAAGAGTTAAAAGTTAAAAGAGCCAAAAGATAAAAGAGCTAAAACTTCGCCTGTTAACAAAATTCCACTAAGATTGTGGAGCTTATGTACAAACACAAGATATATGCTGCTCTACCTTGATCTGCTACGCGATATGAGCACCTTATCTACCGTACAACATGCAAGATGCCTAAAACATTTCATATTGTAGTACACACAAGACCACAGCTCTATAAAGAACAATACATATTCACTTACATTATCTCCATGTAAGTGGATCTCATCCAGGACGAAGGATTGTTTTTCATGGGTTGTAATATTGCAGCAAATGATGACAGTATGACAACATCAGATGTTGCAAGTTGGTGACAAAACTATGGCTCCATCTGATAAGGTTTTGCTGACTGGGTTATCAAGACACAAACATGCCACACGTTCCTGTCGTCTGCCAGTCCCCGTCGTCTGCTCGTTCATGTCGTCTGCCAGTCCCTGTCGTCTGCTAGTCTCTGTCGTCTGCTCGTTCCTGTCGTCTGCTCGTCCCTGTCGTCTGCTTGTTCCTGTCGTCTTCCAGTCCTTGTCGTCTGCCAGTCCCTGTCGTCTGTTAGTCCCTGTCGTCTGCTCGTCCCTGTCGTATGCCAGTCCCTGTCGTCTGTTAGTCCCTGTCGTCTGCTAGTCCCTGTCGTATGCCAGTCCCTGTCGTCTGCTAGTCCTTGTCGTCTGCTAGTCCATGTCGTATGCCAGTCCTTGTCGTATGCCAGTCCCTGTCGTCTGCTAGTCCCTGTCGTCTGATAGTCCCTGTCGTATGCCAGTCCTTGTCGTCTGCCAGTCCCTGTCGTCTGCTAGTCCATGTCGTCTGCCAGTCCCTTTCGTCTGCTAGTCCCTGTCGTCTGCCAGTCCCTGTCGTCAGCTCGTCCCTGTCGTCTTCCAGTCCTTGTCGTCTGCTAGTCTCTGTCGTCTGCTATTTCCTGTCGTCTGCTGTCCCTGTCGTCTGCTCGTCCCTGTCGTCTGCTAGTCCCTGTCGTCTGCCAGTCCCTGTCGTCTGCTCGTCCCTGTCGTCTGCTCGTTTCTGTCGTCTGCCAGTCCCTGTCGTCTGCTAGTCCCTGTCGTCTGCTAGTCCATGTCGTCTGCTCGTTCCTGTCCTCTGTCGTCTGCTTGTTCCTGTCGTCTTCCAGTCCTTGTCGTCTGCCAGTCCCTGTCGTCTGCTAGTCTCTGTCGTCTGCTTGTTCCTGTCGTCTTCCAGTCCTTGTCGTCTGCCAGTCCTTGTCGTCTGCTAGTCTCTGTCGTCTGCTCGTTCCTGTCGTCTGCCAGTCTCTGCCGTCTGCTGGTTCCTGTCGTCTGCCAGTCCCTGTCGTCTGCTAGTCCATGTCGTCTGCTCGTTCCTGTCGTCTGCTATCCCCTGTCGTCTGCTAGTCCCTGTCGTCTGCTTGTCCCTGTCGTCTGCCAGTCCTTGTCGTCTGCTAGCTCCCTCACGGCACAGCTACATTAGATGTCCTTATAATAAATCTGACATCTTAATACATCAGTTTTCTGTTAAGTTAGACAGAGTTTACATTTGATAAACATAGTTAACGAAATACATGCTGAAGTACCATAGATAATCCCCTAATTTTGACATCTTCGTTGTCTCTATCCCCACGATGTCGAACCTATGTCGCCATATTTGGCAAACTAAAATATCACTGGATTCTATAGGCTGTTAGAAATATCACTAGAAAGAAGTAAAAGGTAGAAGTAAATATGAAATGTAGTATTATAAAGTTCAGCTCATGCGACATATGTTCAACGTTAATGACATACTCAACGCTAAATTAACATTGGAAATCTATCCCTATAAAAGGTCTTAATCTTACAATAAAACAGCACTAAATAACTAGCATCATCACATCAAAATATCCTAATTACGTAATCTGTATGAAACGGAGTTCATACAGAAATGCCCTCTTTTTAATAACTCTTCTTGTACCGAGTAATCTGTTTACAGTCATGAAAACCAGTCCATGCTGATCAACTGGAAGAGTTTAGCGAAAATATACTGATATATATTCTTTCAACAAATCAGGAATCAGTCATAACCGGCTGTGAGTCATTGATTTACTTAAATTTGCTGTGAGTGGTATATTTTTATCTCATGGAATTTATGTATTCGATAAAATGTTTCCATGACACATAATATTAAATCCCCCACTACCTGTTTTCATTCTTACATACCAACTCACAAACTAAACCTTCATATTCTGTGCAGAAAAGGCAATGAAGAAACAAAAACACACTGCATGGCAGAGTTAAGTTATTGAAATGTACACAAGAAAGAAACAAAGCTTGATTTCCTAGAAGAGTTAAATTATTGAAATGTACACAAGAAAGAAACAAAGCTTGATTTCCTAGAAGAGTTAAATTATTGAAATGTACAGAACAAAGAAACAAAGCTTGATTTCCTAGAAGAGTTAAATTATTGAAATGTACACAAGAAAGAAACAAAGCTTGATTTCCTAGAAGAGTTAAATTATTGAAATGTACACAACAAAGAAACAAAGCTTGATTTCCTAGAAGAGTTAAATTATTGAAACGAACACAAGCAAGACAAGCACTAACGTTCTGCACAATCATCCCATGGAACCGTTGCCAAATCTTCTCTTCTTGAACTTGTTGCACAACTTTTTTCTCACTGTTGCCAGCAATTTTTAAAAATTCTTTTTGAAAATGGGCGTTGCTAAGTGTTAATAATTTATGTAAACGTGTATAGTGGTAAGTTTTTAAAAATATAATTGTATAGTTTGGTATGTGCCAAGACACGGCACTAATTAAAGTACTTCGCAATTATTTAAATCTGCCACCTAAGTGATAAATTGTGCTACATTTTCTTACTCTATTTACTAATCACATCTGAGAAATTTTAATATATAACTGAGAACGAACACATCTCAACAGTTTGAGAACCACTAACACTCAAATTGATAATAGCAATTACAGATATTTATTATGGGAAAAATGAGTGGTGAATAAGTGAGGATGTAGCAATAAATTGAGTAAACAGATGAATAATCTAACTCCTCTCATGACGAGAACTAGTTCGCCATGTAGGGAGGGAGTGGCAACAATCACTCTCAGCTAGGAAAAACAGGCATTCAACATGATGGAATAAGAGCCAACTTACTAACTCACTGAAAATTCCATGGATCCTTACATACAACTTCACATCACCAAAAATATCGGACTTAAAGTCTTAAAAAATCTCAATAGAACTATTTCACATTTCTTCAGTTACAAACTATTTCTAACAACTCGTAGCTGCATCAGAAATTTACACGTTGGATCTATGAGGAAAGAAAACCTAACTAACAGATCACATCCTAGCATTCTATATGAAACATCCTTCTCAGTCAAACTTTATATAGTGAATTTACAATCATAATGAATCTCAAGCTACTAATCAATCCACTCCTTATCATTCTAATGATATTTATACGTAAGAGTTTGGTCCTTAAATATGAACTACAATTCCTATTCCTAAATCTTCCCGAATATTCTATCTCGTGGAAGTTAAAAAACGTGATTAAAACATTTCTCAATCCATGCAAAAATTACCCATTTATGACCTTGGAGAATAAACTAAAAACAAGAATTCTATTTAAAGCTTTTCTGTAACTAAAAATAGCGAATTAAACAAACATGCCCTAAGTAACTTTAGTTAACCGTAAAAAATCTCGTGCCCGGACATGGCAAGAAATGGCCTTCAACATGTCAAACCTGACCCATAGTTGACCTGTATTAAAAAAAAAACTATGGGCGCTAACCACTACACCAGTCTACCAAATATATCCCTGGTTATCTCCTCCTATAACGTTAAATACAAGAACAGAATTCCAGAATTAAGGAATTCTAGAAATAAGGAATTCTGTTACACCTGCATATACTAATGTCCACTTATTTCGCAAGTAGAATTTATTTCGCCTGCATGAAGGATCAGGTACTCTGGAGAAGCATAATAGGCAACACCAGTCGGCACGGCACATGATGATGATGATGATGAGAATTAGGGCTTGTCAGACTGATTAGGATTTACATGATGTGTCAGTCAGAGAATCAATGTCATGATACACATAATCACAAATTTACATTATGCAGTGATGTTCAGAATTTTGTACATACTAACATCTCTCTCTCTCTCTCTCTCTCTCTCTCTCTCTCGCTCTCTCTCTGAACCTTAAGTGCCCAGGGCACATGGGGCTTCCGCAAGGGTTTTCCACAAATGCCTGTCCTTCGCCTCTTTTTCTGCTCTTGCCCAGGTGAGCCCTCTATTGCTCAACATCCTTTCTGTTGTTCTTCTCCATGTTTCTTTTAGTCTACCCTTACTTCTGCTCCCCTGTGGTGTCCATCTTAGTGCTATTTTTGGTAGTGAGTTGTCAGTCATTCGGAGCACATGTCCCAACCATCGCCAGCGTCTTTCCTCAATAATTGTTGTCAGTGGTTTCATCTGCATTTCTGCTAATAAGATGTTATTTCTTATGATGTTTGGCCAGAATATTTTCCTAATTCTTTGTAAACATTTAGTCTGGAAAGAATTCATCTTGTTTTCTATGGTTTTGGTGATTACTAACATCTACTTTCATGTTAAACATCATTTCTGTCTCTGGTAAATTATTTCCTTTTCTCTTCATACAAATGTTAAATATCGTGCACTTCTTCCATCGCGCTAACTTTAACAAACAAGAGATTGGCAAGGTTGATGAATTTCTTCACGTGCTGAAAGAGGAAAGTGTTTGTTCTATTCATAAATTTAGAGTTAATCACACTTTCTTACACTTTTTTACGACAAAAACACAGCCCAAATTTTGCTAGTGGGAAAAGTATCCACAGAATGTGATTTGATGTACCCACGTTGAAGGCCTTACAGCCACTGAATGAGATTATCAGCATCTTCTGTCCATCTTCCAGTTTAACAATTCTGTGCTTAAATAAATGAGAGATTAATTCTTATATGTTTTCAAAGTTTCTCTTCAGTACTCTGTTTCGTCACTTAATCTACTTAGTACTCTGTTTCGTCACTTAATCTACTTAGTACTCTGTTTAGTTACTTAATCTACTTAGTACTCTGTTTCGTTACTTAATCTACTTACTACTTTGCTTCGTTACTTAATACTCTGTTTCGTTACTTAATCTACTTATTATTTTGATTCGTTACTTAATCTACTTAGTACTCTGTTTAGTTACTTAATCTACTTAGTACTCTGTTTCGTTACTTAATCTACTTAGTACTCTGTTTCGTTACTTAATCTAATTAGTACTCTGTTTCGTTACTTAACCTACTTAGTACTCTGTTTCGTTACTTAATCTACTTAGTACTCTGTTTCGTTACTTAATCTAATTAGTACTCTGTTTCGTTACTTAATCTACTTAGTACTCTGTTCCGTTACTTAATTTACTTATTACTCTGTTTTGTTTTTTATTATACTTAGTACTCTATTTCGTTACTTAATCTACTCAGTACTCCGTTTCGTTATTTAATATACTTAGTATTATGTTTCGTTACTTAATCTACACAGTACCCTGCTTCGTTACTTATTATACCTAGACGCTTTTTCGTTATTTAGTCTACTTATTACTCTGTTTCGTTACTTAATCTACTTATTAACCTGTTTCGTTACTTAACTACTTTGTATTCTTTTCCGTTATTTAATCATCTTAGTACTCTGTTTCGTTATCTAATCTACTTATTCTTGTCTTTAAAGTAGATAAAAAAAATCAAACATGCCAGACACATTCTGGATAAGTTACAGAAAAATCCAATCACTCCAAAAATAGAAGTAAAGACCGAGGAAAAGAAATCATGACGGTTCAAGAGAGAATGAGGAGCAGATAGTACGAACGAACTTTATTTTAGAAGAGTTAAGAATTAGACACGCAGCCTAGTCAACCATTCTTCCCTTCATCATACAACTTTCATTCAGTCACAGATATTCAGCATTTGTTATTGAATACAATATACATGAAATAGCAAAAAATGAATAAGTAAAAAATTAATAATCTCTTTTTCCCATACACTCCACGTATAATAGAATATAGATTTATAGAATATACAAGTTAGATAACCCATCATAGAATGGGAAAGTTGGTATAAAAAGGGTTATGTTCCATAGAAATTATTAGTTTGGTGGTTAGTGTCCAGTGAAACTCATGGATCACGGATAACATATCACACAAAAAAGTAGTGAGACAGACATCAGACGATTTGGGACAGTTGAAGTTTGGAGGTCAGATAGGTTCGGTTAGTTAGTCTGTGAGAGAATGTAGTTTTTGCGTACTGTGTTAGACTAGCAGAGGTAGAAATGAAGTTTAAAATTATGATGGCGACTAAGTCTGATGACATCAGAATCGCCAGGAATTTATTCTGTTTTGTTTTGACTTGGAATAATATCCTGTCATGTGTTCTTTGATTTGTTATGCCCCCGTCTTAACCGTCACAATATTCATCGTCATCCAGTGCACCAATAAAACAATATAACTTGATATCGCTGCTGCTGTGCTGCTATTTGCCACTGAGAGAATGGCCGTTCCTGGGATGTAAGTCTGTGAAGCGGATAGTGAAACAAACAAGTGAAAGAGTATTATAATCTCGACTGTAAGTGAAAGAGTATTATAATCTCGACTGTAAGTGAAAGAGTATTATAATCTCGACTGTAAGTGAAAGAGTATTATAATCTCGACTGTAAGTGAAAGAGTGTTATAATCTCGACTGTAAGTGAAAGAGTGTTACAATCTCGACTGTAAGTGAAAGAGTATTATAATCTCGACTGCAAGTGAAAGAGTGTTATAATCTCGACTGTAAGTGAAAGAGTGTTATAATCTCGACTGTAAGTGAAGAGGATTATAATCTCGACTGTAAGTGAAAGAGTATAATCTTAAGTGTAAGCAAGTCCATTAGTATAGCATGTTCCAGCTACTACATCAGTGTGATAAATAAATACGACACTGGTTTATCTCATCTGATCTGATAGATAAATAGATAAAGAAAGAAAATAGACATTCTATTTTACACTTTCTGGTTTATGTAACTCATCATCATCATCATGTGCCGTGCCGACTGGCGTTGGCTATTATGCTTCTCCAGAGTATCCGATCCTTCATGCAGGCCATCAGCTCAGTTGGTGATCTCCTCTCACACCATCCCGTCAGACTGTCCAGTATCATTTCTCTTGGTCTTCCTCTTGATCTTCTTCCTTCTATTTTCCTGTTGTTATAATATTTTCAATGCTCTCTCTTCTCATTGCATGTCCTATGAAAGTACATTTTCTCTCTCTTATCTTTTTGACAAGGTTTTTTGTCTCTCCAGCTCTTCTCCTACATTCTTCATTAGTTATTTTTGCTGTCCTGGGGATTCGCAACATTCTTCTAATAAACCACATTTCTGCTGCTTCCAATGATTTTTGTGCAGACTTGCCTATTGTCCATGATTCACTTCCATATAACAAGATAGGTTCAATATAGCATTTTAGGACTCGTTTTCTAACATTCATTGATAAGGATGTGTTGGTTAATATGTTTCTCATTCTCTGAAATGTAGTCTTTGCTTGGCCTATTCTGTTCCTAATTTCTGTTCTGCATTTCCCATCTGAAGTTATTACTGCTCCAAGGTATTTGAATTTCTGCACCTGCTTTAGAATAGTTCCGTTTAATTTAATACTGCATGCTGGTGGATTTTGTTTCTTAGATATAACCATAGTCTCTTTTTTATGTTCAAAGTAAGGCCTTTCTGTTCACTTTCTTTGGCGACTTTATCCAAGAGATTTTGCAGGTCTTGTTGGTTCTCAGCTATCAGTACTGTGTCGTCAGCATACCGAAGGTTGTTTAATATTGTATCCTCCACTTTTTATACCTGGTTCTGTGATGATTGTTCTTAGAATATTCTCGCTATACAGAGAAAAAAGGTCTGGAGATAGTACACATCCTTGTCGTACCCCTTGTTTTATAGGTTGATATTTTCCAATTCTATTTTCAACTCGAACTGCTGCTTCTTGCTGCCAGTATAGATGTTTTACAATCCTCAGGTCTTTGCCGTCTATATTGATGTTTTCAAGCATTTTAATAATTCCATTATGTTTCACCTTGTCAAATGCCTTGGTGTAATCAATGAAGCATAAGTAGAGATCTTTCTGTACTTCTAAAGCTCTTTCTGTTAGTGTTCGTAAAGCATAAATGGCATTGTGTGTTCCCTTTCCTTCAACAAATCCAAACTGTTCATCTGCTATTTCCATTTTTATCTTTTTCCTTATTCTTCTCATAATTATTCTCAGAAGTAGCTTCGTTATGTGACATGAGAGGCTAATAGTCCGGTGGTCGTCACATTCCTTTGCACCTGGTTTCTTTGGTAGTGCTATAAACGTGGATTTAATCAGGTCACTGGGATTATAACCACTGTTGTAAATGTCATTCAGTAACTTGGTTATTATTTTTATTCCTGTCTATTCTAGTGCCTCTATTTCTTCTATTGTTATATTATCAGGCCCAGTCGCTTTTCCTTTCTTCATGTGTTTGATGGCATCTATGATTTCATCTTGAAGTATTTATGTAACTACATGAAATAAACTTTATTATATTCTCACATTTTTGCAACGGCAACATAAAAGATACAGTAATCAAGTCAAACTTTAGATTAAACTAATTTAGACGTTGATAGTACATACACCTATACTTTTCATAAATTAAATACATACCGATGCATTTATTCACTCACACATACTACATATATACAAACACATCCACACATGTACCATTACACATATATTCACATGTACACACGTAGACATGTGCATGTATAAAGTTGTATGTACAAACTCATACATATATGTACACACATACATACATACCGATGTACATGTATACACACTTGCACATATACATATATACTTACACACATATTAGAGAGACAGACAGACAGACAGACAGACAGAGAGAGGAAGGAGAGGGAGAGAAAGAAGATAAAGGTAAAATCCTCGTTTCCACACAATTAAGGTATATTGTGGAATACGGTGTTAGGCTCGTTTTCCCAGACATTCAGCACATGAAAGTCTGATGTGGTCAGTATCACGCCTGGCAGCTTTATCTTCTCAGATTTCTCTGCTACCCGTTTTTAGAGACCGGGTGAATCCCGGGGTTAATTTTTTTAGTGTGTACCAGGAAAAAATATCCTTCTGCTGGGAATTGCACCCGGTACCACCGGATTAGTAAACTTAACCACTAAACTAACCAGGCGGCCGAGAGAGAGAGAGAGAGACAGCGAGAGAGAGAGAGAGAGAGAGAGAGAGAGAGAGAGCGAGAGAGAATAGCACCATTTAATGCACACATTTTTGAAAGGTAAGGAGATAATTTAGAAAATTTGACAGCAGAAGTCTGTTTTATTTTCTTACAACAATCTCGTCTGTGACCATATACAAACTGAGAAGTGTCACATTTCATTAGTAAGTCAGTCAGTCAGTCAGCCATTTGCATGTCCCTTGCTGAACTTTGCTTTCTTAACAACTTTCCTGTAGGCCTCTCGGTTGTAAGCATGATGCCCTGCTGTTGATGCATCCATTTCCAGATTATCAACGATGTCTTGCAGCCATCTTCGCCTTGCTCTCCCTCTCTTTTTTTCCCCCATTATGTACCCTTCCAAGACCGTCTTCTCAACATTAAGTTCTTAGTATGGATATATTTGCTCTGTTTTTTCTGTCCATGATATATGAAGAACTCTCCTGTAGCATTTACATTCCAGGGCACTTATGTGTTTCTCAGCAAATTTCATAGATAAATATTTATCTTCTAGATGACCTCGGAAAAAATGGCTGTATATATACGAAAAAATACAAAACACTAAAAGTTTACTGAAGTAAAGAAATGTTCTTAAGAAAAGTTGAGTTTGTTTGAGAAAACAGGAAGTATTAGGGAGCTCTAGCAGTTACACAGATCTTTAAACAGAATTTTATTTGTCAATCTCATGGGGCGCACAGTCACAACAAAATTGATTAAACAGGGCGCTAACTGACATTTTGAAAAAATCATCATCATCATCATCATCATCATCACCATCATCATCATCATCATCATCATCATCAGTCTTCTCTACTTCCAGTCGGGTATGAAGCATCGATAAAGGTCTCCCAGCTAATCCTGTCTTGAGCGTGTCTGAATGCCTCTTTCTCTTTTCTTTTAGTTCTTCCTGTTTTATGAACACAGCCTGCAGAAAAAAAAATTGAAAAAAAGTACAGTAAATTAGGATTATGTTTCTTTTCTGCATTAATTCTGTTTGCCTGACGTACAGGCTCGGTAGTAGAATCTCTTATCTGAATGTCAGGTTTGACTGTCTTCTTCTTCTTCTTCCTCTTCTTCTTCTTCGTTCGCTTCTACCACCAGGACCGCCCTGTGATCCTACTTAATTTACGACTGTTGTCCTCATTAAGTCCTGTGGTCCCACATGTGGTCCACGAAAGGACCACACGAGATCTCCGAGAGGACCACATGAGGTTCAGAGTATCGCAGGGCTTGAGCCTGTATTCTTAGTGGGTCTCAGAAGCAGGATTGCGTGACACTGTGGTTTTCGTTGCACCACAGGACTTTTTCACAGGAAGACCTCGACGTATTTTGAGATACCCGTGTATCATCGCCGGGTGAGAGGTGGTTGCCCATCCAGTCCAGTGTTGGACTTTCTCACCGGAAAGCATCAGCGTGATTAGGATACGCAAACATCCCCGCCGGGTGAGAGGTGGTTGCCTATCTAGACTGCCCTGGTCCAGTGTCTCCGAATTCAGCATTTTGTGGTCGTGGCCGCTACCCTTCCTAGTTGTGACCAGGATGGAGCTTTTGTCCAGAAGGGCGAATCCTCGCCAATAGTGACTTCCACCCCTGGGTTGAACTGGTTTAGGCATATTATCCCAGTATGGGCGTGTTTGGGACGTGACCGACCTCTAGAGCAGAGGTACCATGACATGCGTAGCCTTCAAGTTTCACTCCTGGTGTATGCCGGTTATGGCATATTTCACCAGTATGGGTGTATATCAGGCGTGACTGACCTCTAGAGCGGAGGTGGCGTGACATGCCTGTCCATCAAGTTTCACCCCTGGTGTATACCGGTTTAGGCATATTTCACCAGTGTATGTGTATTTTTGGACGTGGCCGGCCTCTAGAGCAGAGGTGCCGTGGTATGTGTAGCTCTCGCAGAGATACTACTGGACATACCAATTAAACTTCACTTTATCCTTTCCTTCACCTTTTCACATCGCACCACACACCAACCCTTACTTCTCTTCCGTAGTTTCTTCCTTGACCAGGAGGAGCTTCACTCCACGAGCGGCATTCGAAGAGTCTCGCCAGCAGTGAGGTTTGGCTGTGATTTCCTTGACATTTGAAACTGTCTAACTGTCTCGATCTAAGGTCGAAGTTTACTTATATAACAAACAAGTTACAACAATCTGGAATTATCGTTTAAACTTTAATCTCAACTCTACAGACTCCACCGTTCCTCTCTCATGTTGTAATGTTAAAATGTTTAAATTATAACAAATAACATTTCATATCTGTCACTAGAACGTCCTGAAGTGTATATTTGTTCCTATACTTTGATATACAGTCCTGTGTGGCTGACAGAACATTGACAAAGTTAGTCAAGCATTGACAGTAATTCAAGAACAAGATAAAAACTTTTATATCTCCCAGATCAAGACTGTAGTGACAGAAAGTACAGAAGACTAAATATAACTTCAGGAATTCCAGTAAAAACACACGGTGTAAAGAAAACAGAGACAGACCACGCCAGTTTGACAGTCACCACCAAACTTTCCAAGGTCAGGGAACACACGATCTGATCAATGGTAACCTCTGACCTCATTTTATTGGCTCTCGTATATAACGATTTTCCTTATAACATGTAAACACTATCAGCGTATATATGTAGGTCATATCCTCGATAGATTATTTGCGCTTCATGTTAACAGTAGGGACGCTTTTGATTTGTACCAAACTGTGAAAAGAAACATGTTTTATGTGTATGTAGACCTAAGTATATGAACATACACAGAATCATTGCAAGAAAGCCGTGAAGACTAACCGGTCAAACTAACATTTTCTATCAGGGATTTAACTGATGAGGTAGACTGTTAAAACGTGTACAACTCCTACTTCCTCATACAACAACATACAACTCTGACGTAGAGGAAAGGAAGAGAAAGCAACTCATTTTACAGAATACGGGTGAGTGAATTGTTTCAGTCGAAACAACAGAACATATCAGTTTTATATTTCATGTTGCTGAAATGGAAGTAGGACTTTTTGATGTCGGTTTTAGGCCTTGATGTTTTGACACGGGGAATGTTTCTTTTAAATGCTGGACATTTATTCACATAATTATTGTTATACGATAATTCGATTTTTTCCATTAAAGAGAAGTAGGTTATGAACAAAGTTACACTGCCCTTGCCAAGGTCCTTTGAAAGAGAGACATAAAGAAAAAACTTGAAATATTAGAGTTGATGAGCGTCTATAACATTAATCCAGGGTTAACGTTGATAGACAGAGGGATATATTGTAGTGCTACCTTTATTGTCAATGCAGTGTTTAGTACACTGACAGATGGAGAGATATGTTGCAGTGCTGACTTTCCTGTCAGGACAGTGTTTAGTACATTGATAAACAGAGATGTGTTGTAGTGCTGACTTTCCTGTCAGGACAGTGTTTAGTACATTGATAAAAAGAGATGTGTTGTAGTGCTGACTTTCCTGTCAGGACAGTGTTTAGTACATTGATAAACAGAGATGTGTTGTAGTGCTGACTTTCCTGTCAGGACAGTGTTTAGTACATTGATAAACAGAGATGTGTTGTAGTGCTGACTTTCCTGTCAGGACAGTTTTTAGTACATTGATAAACAGAGAGATGTGTTGTAGTGCTAACTTTCCTGTCAGGACAGTGTTTAGTACATTGATAAACAGAGAGATGTGTTGTAGTGCTGACTTTCCTGTCAGGACAGTGTTTAGTACATTGATAAACAGAGAGATGTGTTGTAGTGCTGACTTTCCTGTCAGGACAGTGTTTAGTACATTGATAAACAGAGATGTGTTGTAGTGCTGACTTTCCTGTCAGGACAGTGTTTAGTACATTGATAAACAGAGATGTGTTGTAGTGCTGACTTTCCTGTCAGGACTGTGCTTGGTGGTGCTGTCCAAGATGTCGGGAGATATCTTACTTCAAAACATCTTGGTGACAATACGTCCTGGATTCGGTTTGTCGTACAGCAAAACGTCATGCGACAAAAAGTCCTGGATCCATAGGTTCTGATGACAATAGGTCCTGGCAACAATAGGTCCTGGTAACAATATGTCCTGGCAACAATAGGTAATGGTGACAATAGGTCCTGGCGACTATATGTCCTGGTGACAAATGGTCCTGGCGACTATATGTCATAGTGACAATAAGTCCTGGCAACAATAGGTACTGGTGACAAAATATCCTGGCAACAATAGGTACTGGTGACATTAGGTCCTGAAACCAATAGGTCTGTCCCGGTAACACTAGGTCCTGGTTACAATATGTCCTGGCAAATATATATACTGGTGACAGTAGGTCCTGACGACAATTAGTCATGGCATCAATACGTCATGATGACAATAGGTCCTGACGACTATATGTCCTGACGATAATAGCTCCTGGCAACAATAGGTCCTGTTGAAAATAGGTCCTGGCAACAATAGGTCCTGATTACAATATGTTCTATCAAAAATATGTCCTGGTGACAGTAGGTCCTGGCGACTATATGTCCTGGCATCAATACATCCTGGTGACAATAGTTCCTGACAACAATAGGTCATGGTGACAATATATCCTGGCAACAATACGTCATGGTGACAATAGTTCCTGACGACTATATGTCCTGACGACAATAGCTCCTGGCAACAATATGTCCTGGTGACAATAGGCCATGGCAATAATAGGTCCTGGCAATAATAGGTCATGATTACAATATGTCCTAGCAAAAATATGTCCTGGTGACAGTAGGTCCTGGCGACTATATGTCCTAGTGACAATATGTCCTGGCAACAATATGTCCTGGTGACAATAATTCCTGGCAACAATAGGTCATGGTGACAATATATCTTGGCAACAATAGGTCCTGTTTACAATATGTCCTAGCAACAGTATGTCCTTGTGACAATAGGTCCTGGTAACTGTATGTCCTTGTGACAATATGTCCTGGAAACAGTAGGTCCTGGTGACAATAGGTCCTGGCAACAATAGATCCTGATTACAATATGCCCTGGCAACAATATGTCCTTGTGACAATAGGTCCTGGCAACAATAGGTCCTGGTAACAATATGTCCTGGCAACAATAGGTCCTGGTAACAATATGTCCTGGCAACAATATGTAATGGTGACAATAGGTCCTGGCGACTATATTTCCTGGTGACAATTGGTCCTGGCGACTATATGTCCTAGTGACAATAAGTCCTGGCAACAATAGGTACTGGTGACAAAATATCCTGGCAACAATAGGTACTGGTGACATTAGGTCCTGAAACCAATAGGTCTGTCCCGGTAACACTAGGTCCTGGTTACAATATGTCCTGGCAAATATATATACTGGTGACAGTAGGTCCTGACGACAATTAGTCCTGGCATCAATACGTCATGATGACAATAGGTCCTGACGACTATATGTCCTGACGATAATAGCTCCTGGCAACAATAGGTCCTGTTGAAAATAGGTCCTGGCAACAATTGGTCCTGATTACAATATGTTCTAGCAAAAATATGTCCTGGTGACAGTAGGTCCTGGCGACTATATGTCCTGGCATCAATACATCCTGGTGACAATAGTTCCTGACAACAATAGGTCATGGTGACAATATATCCTGGCAACAATACGTCATGGTGACAATAGTTCCTGACGACTATATGTCCTGACGACAATAGCTCCTGGCAACAATATGTCCTGGTGACAATAGGTCATGGCAATAATAGGTCCTGGCAATAATAGGTCATGATTACAATATGTCCTAGCAAACACATGTCCTGGTGACAGTAGGTTCTGGCGACTATATGTCCTAGTGACAATATGTCCTGGCAACAATATGTCCTGGTGACAATAATTCCTGGCAACAATAGGTCATGGTTACAATATATCTTGGCAACAATAGGTCCTGTTTACAATATGTCCTAGCAACAGTATGTCCTTGTGACAATAGGTCCTGGTAACTGTATGTCCTGGTGACAATAGTTCCTGGCAACAATAGGTCCTGGTGACAATATTTCCTAGCAACAATAGATCCTGATTACAATATGCCCTGGCAACAATATGTCCTTGTGACAATAGGTCCTGGTAACCGTATGTCCTGGTGACAATACGTCCTGGCAACAATACATCCTAGTGTTATTATGTCCTAGCAACAATATGTCCTGGCGACAATAGGTCCTGGTGTCTATACATCCTTTTGACAAAAGGTCCTGGTTACATTATGTCCTGGCACCAATATATCTTGGTGACAATATGTCCTGACAATAATATGTGCTGGTGACAATATGTGTTGGCGAATATGTGTTCCGGTGACAATATGTCCTAGTGACTATATGTCCTGGTGACAATATATCCTTGTGACAATATGTCCTGGTGACAATAGGTCCTGGCGACTATAGGTCCTGGTGAGAATAGGTCCTAGTGACTATATGTCCTGGTGACAATAGGTTCTAGCGACAAAAGCTTTGCTCCTCGCCAAAGCTTGAGCATTTAAAAACAAAAGCAAGATCTAAAATATAAACTGAAAGGTCTCTTGTTATTGTTCTAACCTCGTAAAATGAGCGTCTAATATTTGATGTTATCAGCCGCGTCTTTAAGTGATTTACACATCTCTGTTGCACACACTTCTCATGTGTTATTCTTTTATAGAAATAGTTAATTGTATCATGTACCAAAATAAAGGAAATGACAGCCAGTCATAACTTTAGGAATTAAGATATTATTTTATTTTGCTTAGACTCAGATATAAAGCCATTGATATCAAATGTGGCAAAATTTTATGCCTTTTATTCTGTTTAACATTTCATTTTGAGGCTTTCGCATCAGTAAGTAATGGTGTAGATATTATTTATATCCTCTTTTTTATTACTGGCATTTTTATCATTAAGCCTATACTTATAATCATATACGATCTAAGGCCATTCTGGTTATAATCACATGATCTAAGGACATTCTACTTATAATCACATGATCTAAGGACATTCTATTTATAATCATATAATCTAAGGGCATTCTGCTTATAATCATATGATATACGGACATTCTACTTATAATCATATGATATACGGACATTCTACTTATAATCATATGATATACGGACATTCTACCACACCGCCTTGTAAACTGTTCACATACTCAACAAAACAGTAATCACAACAGTAATCACCACAACAAAGTTTTCCGAGTGTGGAAAGTTAAAAGAGCTAAAAGTTAAAAGAGCTAAAAGTTAAAAGAGTTAAAAGAGCCAAAAGATAAAAGAGCTAAAACTTCGCCTGTTAACAAAATTCCACTAAGATTGTGGAGCTTATGTACAAACACAAGATATATGCTGCTCTACCTTGATCTGCTACGCGATATGAGCACCTTATCTACCGTACAACATGCAAGATGCCTAAAACATTTCATATTGTAGTACACACAAGACCACAGCTCTATAAAGAACAATACATATTCACTTACATTATCTCCATGTAAGTGGATCTCATCCAGGACGAAGGATTGTTTTTCATGGGTTGTAATATTGCAGCAAATGATGACAGTATGACAACATCAGATGTTGCAAGTTGGTGACAAAACTATGGCTCCATCTGATAAGGTTTTGCTGACTGGGTTATCAAGACACAAACATGCCACAGCCTGGACGTACGACAATAACGGCTGCAGAATATACTCAGACAATAACCAGGTTCTACAAGTCCACAGTGGTAGCACACACAGGAGAATCAACTCTTCACTGGGAGATTCAAACAAAGACGGTTACTTAATCTTCCACCATGCTACACCTCTATATACCCCTTCCCCAATCATATGATATACGGACATTCTACCACACCGCCTTGTAAACTGTTCACATACTCAACAAAACAGTAATCACAACAGTAATCACCACAACAAAGTTTTCCGAGTGTGGAAAGTTAAAAGAGCTAAAAGTTAAAAGAGCTAAAAGTTAAAAGAGTTAAAAGTTAAAAGAGCCAAAAGATAAAAGAGCTAAAACTTCGCCTGTTAACAAAATTCCACTAAGATTGTGGAGCTTATGTACAAACACAAGATATATGCTGCTCTACCTTGATCTGCTACGCGATATGAGCACCTTATCTACCGTACAACATGCAAGATGCCTAAAACATTTCATATTGTAGTACACACAAGACCACAGCTCTATAAAGAACAATACATATTCACTTACATTATCTCCATGTAAGTGGATCTCATCCAGGACGAAGGATTGTTTTTCATGGGTTGTAATATTGCAGCAAATGATGACAGTATGACAACATCAGATGTTGCAAGTTGGTGACAAAACTATGGCTCCATCTGATAAGGTTTTGCTGACTGGGTTATCAAGACACAAACATGCCACAGCCTGGACGTACGACAATAACGGCTGCAGAATATACTCAGACAATAACCAGGTTCTACAAGTCCACAGTGGTAGCACACACAGGAGAATCAACTCTTCACTGGGAGATTCAAACAAAGACGGTTACTTAATCTTCCACCATGCTACACCTCTATATACCCCTTCCCCAATCATATAAAACAATTCTTTAAAACACGGAAATGTTTGAAAATGATACAAAAGACAGTAAAAAAGAATATCTGTCATTCTCCTAGTACTGATACATAATTTGTGTGTTAAAAATGTGAAGAAAAAGGGAAGAAATAGAAGTGTAATGCAGGAAGAAATTTGCTTAGCAGGAGCCGAGAGAAAAAATGTCAGGAAGAGGCAAGGGGAAGAGCTTTATCTTCAACGAGGAGGAGGATTTGGAGGGCGGCCAGTATCACAATCCCGGGACTCTGGTAGTTGCTGTCAGCGGGAGCTAGTGCCACAAAAATATCTAATGTGTACATGTACAGCATTTTAGCCGGGCCAGCGGGGCTTGGGATGAACGGAGAAGCTACTCTCAGTAGATACGAAACTAAAACAAAGTGCATAGGAGGCCAAGTTAGAGATCAGATAGTTGGAACATGCAGAGACGACAAGAACCAACTAGAGACATTACAAGACATAACACAGTTCAGTGGACACATATAGGCACACACATACACAAGGCAGAGACACCACACACTAAAACAACGCCCACTGCAGGCCAACTAGACTAGACAGAATCTACGTACCCTCAACACATCACATAACACGAACCAGGCATCTCACAGAAACCCTACACAAAGCAATAATCAGGACAGTAAACACGACACACGCAAACAGACCTTTCAAACGATCACCGCATTGGAAATTTAACAATACACTACTCCAAAAGCAAGAATTTGTAGGGCACATAACAAAGCTCATCCACACTTTCATATACAACATACCCGCACGCAACATTCAGCAACACTTGGAGATACTTAAGAGCACAGTAAGGTATAGAGCGCAGACACTCTCAACCTAGACACACAGAATGAATGAATGAATGAATAATCTTTATTTTTCAGGGATAAAGAATTGGGCACGCAGGCCCGTCTTACATTCTGCCCTTCATCACTCCAACTTTCATTCTTCCCACACACTTGATTTAGTACAAATATACAAATAAAATTAGGAAAAAACATATCAAAAGAGTGTAAGATTTAACTAATGCATTCAAAGTAAAAGAGAAGAAGTAATTAACCTAATAAAATAGCACTCACGCACACATACATACGCAGACATATACATAAATAGAAATACATTGTAAATACAGATCTTCTAATATATGTTTTTAACAGACATTAAAATAATTTCTAACAGTATCTAACAAGCTGTTTTTCTAAATATGTCATTTTAGTACTTGATGGTTGGGGGGCCACGTGTTGAGAGAGTGCTGGTTATTTTATGGAGGCATATAATTACAAGCAAGTAAATAATGAAACAGGTTTGAGTTAAAGGATGAAGTATTACCAATGGATTTTAAATGGTAGGGGAGGGTGTTCCAGAGCTGTACTGCAGAATATGCAAGGCTTTTCTTCAGAGAAAGACTGAGACAGGAGAAAATAATTGAAGAAGCAGTCAGATTAACAAAGCAGATAGACAAAAACTCACGGCACTTACTTACGCTGCAAGAGGAACTAGATAAACACAAACAACACAGATTTCAACAGATTTCAAGGTGCAACGCTGAAGACTAGACTCAACACTATTACCCAAGAAACACCCACCAAGCAGTACTTAGGGATAGAACAAAACATCCAACGCAGCAAACAAATAAGCGAGATAATAGACCTAGATGGTAACAGACAGACAGACATACAAAACATAACACAGGCCTTCAGAGACTACTACAAAAACCTATACACTGAAGAGAAAACAGAAACACACACACAAGACAAATACATGCAGTACACTAAACAACTGTGTGACATGGACAGACATACACTCGATACACCACTAACACTGGAAAACTTAGCACAAGCAGTACAAGGAATGCAAAAAGACAAGTCACCAGGACCAGATGGCCTTACAGTAGAGTTCTACCAACACTTCTTTCCTATCTTAGGTCCCCTCCTCTTTCATGTCTTTGCAAAAACCTTTGACGGCAAAGAACTAGCATCTAGTCTAGACCTATCATACATTACATTAATACCCAAAGACAACTCAGACAAGACACAGCTCAAAGACTACAGACCCATATCTCTGCTAAACGTAGACTACAAAATCCTTACAAAAGCGCTCACCAACAAGCTCAAACCTTTCATGCACAAACTCATACACGAAGACCAAAAATGTAGTGTAGGAAACAGAAACATACATCAACACACACATTTCATACGAGACATTATACACTACACACACCAGAAGGACTGCCAGTCGTCAGTTCTTTATTTAGACCAGGAAAAAGCTTTTGATAGAGTGTCACATCAATACTTACACAAGACATTACTTCACTGCAACATAGGGAATTACTTTAGAGAATGGATTCAGATTCTCTACTCCAAACCTGAGAGCAAAGTCTTAGTAAAGCACACGCTTACAAAGACTTTCAGGCTAAATAGATCTGTGAGACAGGGCTGCCCCCTCTCTGCTTTACTGTACACAACTCACTCTGGAACCAAGACACAACAATCCAGGGAACCTTCATACCTGGTAGGGGAGAGAGAAAGTTGCTTGCGTACGCAGACGACACAGTCTTCTTCCACAAACAGAAAGATCAATAGCGAACATCCTAGACACATTCACAGAATTTAGTAAAAGCATAGGTGCCAAAATAAACATACATAAATCTTTAATAATGAGGATAGACAGTTGGCGGAATAAAAGGGACTTCCACTTTCGCCTCACAGTCACAGACAACATACAACTTTACGACATCACTTTCCCGTCACATCCAAATAAAACACACAAACCGACATGAGAAAAACTTGTAACACAAATCACAGACATGCTAAACAGATACAAATACAAAGCTACAACGATATTCGGTAGAATCATAGTAGTGAACACTTACATAGTTCCAAAAATAATCTATATGTCACAGTACAAGACCCTCCACAACAGAGAATCAAGGAAATCAACAAACAGACCAGACGCTTCATCTTTACAAACATACAGAGCATCAAAAACAAAACTCTAATACAGGACAAGCTACACGGAGGAATCGAACTCCAAGACAAACAAACAGAGATCCAAGCACTCGGGATCAGTCACATGGGCCGCATCATCAAACATCCAAAACAGCACGCACTAGCTCACTACTACATGGGACTCAGACTATCAAACCTGCTCCCACCAAACAACTCACAGCCACACCACTTTGGTACACTGGCACCCTACTACAAAACCTGCTCCCACCAAACAACTCACAGCCACACCACTTTGGTACACTGTCACCCTTCTACAAAACCTGCTCCCACCAAACAACTCACAGCCACACCACTTTGGTACACTGGCACCCTACTACAAAACCTGCTCCCACCAAACAACTCACAGCCACACCACTTTGGTACACTACCACCCTTCTACAAAACCTGCTCCCACCAAACAACTCACAGCCACACCACTTTGGTACACTGCCACCCTTCTACAAAGCCTGCATTCAAGCCATCCACGGAAACGAAGCACTCATACACCGTAAAACAAATTACATCTACAAACATTTAATCACAAAGCAACCATCTCCACTATATGTCAGGATCAAAAGAGATCGGAGATACGGCCTCTTCGACTTTAAAGAAACCTTCACAAACCTCCATTTTAAGAATATCATACCGATAACCAGAGAAACTACATACCTGCTTATTTACAACATGACACTCATCACACAGAGAGAAAGACAAAGATTCAAATAGATAACATCATGCCAACTATGCAGGAACAACATACAGGAAACAGAAGAACACATAATTTAATTACACCTAGTATAGCAACACTACGGAACGTAATAGAAGCACACAGAGCACAAAAGATAGACATATACAAAGCTGTTATGCTAAACATTATCCCTATAACTCAGCCGGACACACACACCAAGTTACTGGCCCTGCTCGCAGAGTTCAGGTTCTTGATGTGGACGTACAGAAACAAAGCTCGTTTCCATTTCTGCACCTTTAGTCAGGCCGCTTTCTTAGGACTTTCAACGTAGAATAAGTAAAATCATGGACTGACAGGGAGAGAGAGAGAGAGAGAGAGAGAGAAAGAGAAGGCCAAAACAAATTCATGTACATTTCAAGAGTAAGAGGAAGTATGGGAGAGGAAGAGAAAAGAGAGAGAGAGAGAGAGAGCGAGAAAGAGAGAGGTAGTGCTGCAAGAAAGTACTGGTTGAGAGATAGAAAGGAAAATAATATCAAACTATTATTTTTTTTAAGTTGGAAGAGCAAATTTAAAAACAAATTAATTTTTAAAAAACTAAAAACTAGGAAACAATATAAGTTTAGCACAGGAATAAATATAAGTGTAGTGCAGGAAGAAATATAAGTGTAATGCAGGAGGAAATGTAAGTGTAATGCAGGAAGAAATGTAAGTGTCATGCAGGAAGAAATGTAAGTGTAGTGCAGGAAGAAATATAAGTGTAGTGCAGGAAGAAGTATAAGTGTAATGCAGGAAGAAATATAAGTGTAGTACAAGAAGAAAAATAAAGAAGAAAAAGTCACCAGAGTTCGTTTTATTTACCCGAGGAAAAGAGTTTTATTTAAGTTTGATTTTGATGTCTCCTTAACATTATGGTTATCTCACGGCCTCGTCTTTCGGAGTACAGAATATGCATCTGAATGGCGAGGCGCATTAGCGTGGTCTACGCTGTCTGCTCATAAAATAAAAATCACGCATCACGTGATCTGCTGTATGAAATTGTTTTTAAAAGTACAGTAAACGCTAGAACTGGCAAGTCTCATCTGTGCTATATTGAAACAGTCAGTCAGTGTAATCTAGGCCATGTCCACATTAGTGACAGATGACAAGTCATGGTTTTGTTTTATGAATTTTCCTCTCAGTGCTGTCACTTGGAGAAAAAAAAACATGATGGCAGGTCATTATACATTGCAACCGTCTACAAGCGGTGTTTCTGAAACTTGTGTATCAGCTCTGGTTAAAGATTACAACATAGCATAACTGTCTACAAGCGGTGTTTCTGAAACTTGTGTATCAGCTCTGGTTAAAGATTACAACATAGCATAACTGTCTACAAGCGGTGTTTCTGAAACTTGTGTACCAGCTCTGGTTAAAGATTACAACATAGCATAACTGGCTGTACTGTCCTTGATGAGACAGGTAAAACTTTAAATGTTATTCTAGCTGTACATCTGTAATACTGCAAGTAGGGTACTGTAGCTAGAATTAGAACTACTTGTATGTATATATATGGGCCGGCTAGCGTAGTGGTTAGAGCACTCGTCTAGCAACCAAATGGTCGAGAGTTCGAATCCCCAGCTGGGCGGGATTTTTTTTTCCGACCAATACGGCCCCGAGGTCGACCCAGCCTCGTAAAATGGGTACCAGAGAAAATCTGGGAAGTAAAGGCAGCGAGGAAAGGAACCGGTCACCCTACCTCATACGCTGATGACCCAGCATAATGAGGTCTCTAACGCTTCACCCCCTACGGCATTTGCTATGGGACTATCTTTACTTTTATATATATATATATTAAACAACAAATTCATCTCGCTTGTGTGAATATATTCTCTTATGTTTTCTTTGAATAGAAACATACTGCGGTATTGTATTATTTCGATATAGTTAACTTTGAATTTTACATTTTGTGTTTCTTCTCTCACTCATTGCTAATGTTTTCTAATCATTTCCTTCTTATTGTCTGATGAAGCCATGTTGCCAAAATACAACGTTTCTGTCTCACTGTTACATACAGAATATTGCCCTATATTCAGCTACAAGTTACTTTCAACAACATCTAAACTCTATCTGCATTGATATTTTTCCCATGTGTAAATAGTACATGCTCTGCACTAATTCTTGACAGTGTCTTTTTATTTTGTTTTGTTTTGTTTTGTCACTGACTGCACCTGTCTAGTTTGATTTCAAACTGATTAATGTTGTCCACCAACAAGTCAATACCAAAGTAAGATGCAACAAATTATCAGAACGACATTGATGGCTGAACAAAATAAAATGTTACACGTTCTGTAAGTAGTTTTTTTTTTAATTTCCTGATTTACTGATGGACTTTGATATAGCTTAATTCTCACCTTGGACCTGATATATAAAAACTACATTTTAATGTCAGTTTCTAGAGAAGTTTAAAGCTCACTTGTTTAACAGACCGGGGTAAGTAATGAAATATTCTTCAAGATATTGTATTTATGTTGGTACCACTTTCCATGGCCAGTTTAAAGTGTCAATTACATAGCCGTCCCAGGTGGAAACATCCAGCCACAGAAAACACGTGGTCGTCCCAGGTGAAAACATCCAGCCACAGAAAACACGTGGAGGTCCCAGGTGAAAACATCCAGCAAGAGAAAACACGTGGCCGTCCCAGGTGAAAACATCCAGCAAGAGAAAACACGTGGCCGTCCCAGGTGAAAACATCCAGCAAGAGAAAACACGTGGCCGTCCCAGCAACCACAGAAAACACGTGGACATCCCAGGTTAAAACACACAGCCACAGAAAACACGTGGAGGTTACAAGTTACAAGAATGAATGACAAGCTACAAACTAATAGAATAAATAATGGAAAGGGGTTGATGAAATATAATATCTGCCATGACTACAGTAGTCACTATGACAGGGAAGAACTGGATAAAGACCATGTCACATTGGCAAATCATCACAACATCATAAGTTTTATACTTCCAGATCCTATAACACTAAACCAACCTACCAGAACACCATTACTTACAGATGACGCAGACAAATATGCACCATCAAAAGACTCAGAAGAATGTCGGGGTCAATTTATCTTTTTAGTTTAAATTCACTTTTGTTTAGGTTTAGATATAGATTCGCATTATGAGATAATATTTACGTGAGGGACAGGTACATATTTCATGTACAAGCAGTTACACATTTCATGTACAAAAAATTACACATTTCATCTAAAAACGGTTACATATTTCATGTAAACGAAGTTACAGATTTAATGTACAAACGGTTACACATTTCATGTACAAGCAGTTACATCTACAGACAGGTACACATTTCATTTACACTTAGTTAAACATTTTATCTACAAATAGTTACACATTTCATGTACAAGTAGTTAAACATTTCATCTACAAACGGTTGTACATTTCATGTATGAGCCACTACACATTTCATCTACAAACGACTAAATATTTCATATATAAGCAACTACACATTTCATCTACAAACGACTAAATATTTCATATATAAGCAACTACACATTTCATCTACAAACGGTTACACGTTACAATGTATAGTCTACTCGCATTGCGCTGCTATATGGGGGAACGGTGTGTGGCGAACGCTGAGTTATGCTGATGATATACGAGGGGTGATTGATAAGTTTGATAACGTATAGACATGGGAGGTGCAGAGAGAAACTAGCCTCACTGGTAAAGAACAGGGTGGATCAGATAACAGGCTGGTGTGAGGATAGCAATGCGGTGATAAACCCAGAAAAAGCCAGCAACCTGTGGTGCTCATTAAATAAGACAATTGTAAGATCTGAAGTTCCGATTGTGAAGTGTCAAGGCCAAGATATTAAGAGAACACATTTCCTTATTTATCTTGGGAACATATTTGATTGATCCTTGTTCTTTGCTCAACATGTGGACAATGTAATACAGAAAGTCAGGAAACCACTGGGAACAGCTAGGTTATGGCTGCAGCAAACTTTCCACAGCGCATTCTATTCTAGCTGATGTGTGCATTGGTGCTGTCACCATTGGAGTATGGTCTAGGCGTACTCATCCTGTCAAGTGCACAGCTAATCAGACTAGAGTGTATACAGAACGAGGCAATGAGAATAGTTTTGGGTTGTACCAGGGATACTCCAGTGGTTGCCATGGGCTTTCTGGTAGATTTGCTGAGTGTGAGATCTAAACACAAGTATGCTCAGTTAATGATAGCATCAGCGTTGCTGGCATGAAAGACCATCCTCTCCATAAGGAGCTGGGGCTGATATGCTTCGGAAGATTGAGAAAAAATTGCTACGAAAAGAATAGGTTCATCTGCTAAGTCAGTCACCTGTGATGAGCCTAACCCGGTTTTACTGTCCAGGCCAGGCAGGGAGTACGTGGCAGTGATGTGGTAGATAGGCTTGCTGGACAGGCTAAAATAAGTGCCAGGCTGAGAATAGACAAGGATGACATTGCTAAAGCTGTATTGTAAAGACAGCGGGAAAATAAAAAGCGGAAATGTAAAAACAATGTAATTGTGAAGCGTCTGCTGGAGCTAGGACAAGTTAAGGTTGAAGGCAAGAAATCTGAACTGTGTACCAGGAAAAGCATCGTAAACAAACAAACTGATGGAAACTATTAGCAAACACATTCTTGGATGGATGCTGCGTCATGCGGCGGAGCATTTATGGGATGTCCTGAATGAATGAAGCCGGAGTCTTTTGGACCTTTGATATGTGGGTCATCCTAGATAGTGGAGCATGCTGAACAATTTCTTTTTAGATCAGGTTTGTGAAAAAAAATTATGTAATTAATCTCAGTCCAATCTGATGGCAGTTTTCAAGCTCTTCACTAGAACATCACTCACCTAGAACATCACTCACCTAGAACATCACTCACCTAGAACATCACTCATCAAGAACATCATTTCAAATAACAGAGAGATCATCAAAGTCGGCAGAAATGTGTTATCAATATGGAGATCTAAAGTTTGAGTCAACTGCAGGAAAACATCGACCAGTGAAAATATATTTTAATATGAAGATATAAGACTTGATACATTGCAAGTAGTGGACCAATCAAATTCGTGTCAACAAAATGGGCAAAGTTATTATGGGAGGAGGCCCCTTATATTGTAGATATTATTTCACTTAGAGTTTAGATCTTTCTAATATATAGCTTTTAAATGCTGATTAGTTATGTTATTAACAACTATTAAGAAATGCATATTTCAGTGTACGTAACTTGGCAACTCCTGAGTCATGCATTGGTTTTCACTGTGAATCTATTACCAATCCATTTTTTTTCCTCAATAAATTCACATATTTTTGTTTTAAATATAAATTATAAAATTCTTCTTCTTCTTCTTCTTCTTCAATTTTCCTAGCCATTAAGGCTCATTTCTGCAGATAAAGTTCGCCTCCATACCTATGTATTCCTAATCTTCTCTCTCCAGTTTATGACATCAATTTCCTTTATATCCTCTTCTGTGTTGTCTTTCCATCTCTGATTTGGTCTACCCTATGGTCTTGTTTCCCTCATCTCTTGTGCATACATAATTTTCGTTTTTCTGTTCTTTTCCACTCTTTCTACATGCCCCAGCCAGCGTAGTCTGTTCAGTTTCAAGACATTTACAATTCGTTGGCATTTAAATAAGCTGTTCAGTTCAGTGTTCTTTCTAGCTCTCCATTCTCCACTGTGGGTATACTTTATCGGCCCAAATATTCTTCTTAGGATCTTGTTCTCAAAGATCTGCAATTGTTGTTTATCATTCTTTGTTGTGCTCCATGTTTATGGTCCATACATGACGGCTGGTCGTATTATAGTTTTGTAGATTTTGGTGTTTTGGGATAATATTTAGGATTTTAACAGGTGTTGCAAGGCAAAGTATATACTATTCCTTATCTGTACTCTGCCTTTAATTTTCTCTTTTCCTGTGTCGCTTCTGTTGAAGATTGTGCCTAGATATTTGTATGTTTCTGCTTTCCTAATAATCATCTCTTCAACATGTATATAATCTGGATCATTCTTCCTCTAGTCTCTTGATATCTTCATATACTCTGTCTTATCTTGGTTAATAGCCAAGCCCACTTTTAGTGCTACATCTCTCAGGTGTATGCAGGTATTGATGACTTCTTGCATAGTTTCCCCCACCAGGTCGATATCATCATCGCATCCTATTATTTTAGCTTGTTCTTCTGTACTGCTTTTTTCTTTTGATTTTATAATTGTCTTTTCAAATACTAGTTTGAATAGCAATGGAAATAATGTATCGCCTTGTTTTAAACCCGTTCTTATAGAGAAATAAACTATAAACAGAAAATAAAATATAATTACATTTCTAACATACTGTATAAAAGATGTAATGCATAATATCTGTAGTCACTAGTAGTTAAGTTGTCTTTGTTTTTCATTTTAATTCCGTTTTCATGTAATATATGTTTTAAACTGTATGTACATTTTACAGAACAATAAAGATACTCCACCATTTTTCATTAACAGAAACAAGACAAGAGACAATTTACTTCTTCAACAAAACAGTGTTTAACATTGTTAAAAGTTATCAGAAGTTCTACTTGTGACAAATAATCCCCAAATTTCAGTAAAAGTCCTAAAGGAATTCTAGGAGGAAATAGCCAACATGACAATGTCATTCATACACATCACTTTTGTGTGTACGCTCATCTTGTGCTCATTTCTTGAAGCCATAGATCACTTGTGTCCAGCTGGAACATTTGTGTTTACTGCCAGGTCAGGTTTAAGCTTCTGTCATCCTTGTACAGATGGGGACAACTTCATGTCTGAATGGTGGCACAGCCACACAACCTGCAACAACTGTACACAGATACGTAAACCAGGCTTGGAGATTCTTGTCTTTAAATGTAACAAAACTCACGATGCTGAGATCTTGTGTAAAGATGGATACTACAGAAGACGACAGCGAAACGTTAGGGAGAATGACTGGTGTGAGAAGTGCTTTGATTGTGAGAATCCTGCACGTGCTTGTCAAGGCTACCATGACACTGTATGTTGTGGAGCACCAAACTATAAAGCTGTTTTAAACAAGGATGGGATCTACGTATGTCAGGAGTTCTTCTGTGGACCTGGTCAGTATCTTGACATCCGTGCTGAGCAGTGCTCACCATGTCCTCCTAATACATACATGACAGATGACAAACATATCAACACATCCTGTAATAAATGTCAGACAGACTTGGAGCTTGTGACACATCAGATCATTCATCCTTGTAACAGCACAGAGCCAGCAATTATTGGATGTAAGGAAGGATACTTCACAAACTCTTCCCATGTCTCGTCGTCGCTGGACCTGATTTGTCTCCCCTGTAGGACGTGCCAGCACGAGGGACGTAAATGTGACATGTATCATGACACTGTCTGCTGTCCACAAGCAGGAATGTTGGTAGTGGACACTGAGACCAGCCCAGTTTGTAGGTCACGTGAACAAGATTGATCATCATCATCATCATCATCATTTTCATCATCATCATCATCAGGTTAGAATGCGGTGTTCTTATTTTACACGCATATACTTTTTACTCTGTGCCTTCGATGTGTGCTGTAACGTTGACGACTTTCATTCTTTCATGTGCATGTCCCTTGCGGAACTTTGCCTCCCTAACAGCACTCTTGTAGGCCTTTCAGTTGTGAGCAAGATGGCCTGCTGCTGATGCATCCATTTGCAGACCATCAACGATGTCTTGCAGCCATCTTCGTTTTGGTCTTCCTCTTTTTCTTTTTCCCATTATGTATCCTTCCAATACGGTCTTCTCTAAATTATCATGACGTTTAATGTGTCCAAAATATTTAAGTTTTCTCTCTTTAATCCTCTTTATTAGCCAGCCTTCTTCAATATTAAGCTCTTGTAGTATAGATATATTTGTTCTTTTTTGTGTCCATGATATTTGAAGAACTCTTCTGTAGCATTTACATTCAAAGGCATTTATGTGTTTCTCAGCTGTTGATGACTTATTTTTTTAGAATTATAGCTAAAAAAATTAACACGGACATAAGTGATATAATGTTAAGAGCTTTAAAACAATTAGATGGAATGTTTAGCAAATGTCGTAATAAACAGAGAAGAAGTAATTAGAAAAAAGAACACATTACACCGTGTCTTATGCTTGATACACTAAAAAAAATACATTTGACGAATGGACTTGATACTTAATTCTATATAATTATCAATTGCATGTCTTCACTACGATCTAGCACACTATGATATGGTTCCATCTTTGTTTGGGCTCAATGATATATAACAAAACGTATTCATGAATTGAAGATGGCTGGATAGTAAAGAGGATTAAACAAAGAAAACTTAAATATTTTGGACATAATAAACGTCATGATAATCTACAGAAGACCGTATTTGAAGGGTATATAATGGGGGATAAGAAAGAGAGGAAGACCAAGCCAAAGATGGCTGCAAGACATCGTTGATGATCTGCAAATAAATCAGCAGCAGATCATCTTGCTCACAACCGAGAGGCCTACAGGAGAGTTGTTTGGGAGGAAAAGTTCGGCGGGGAACATGCAAATGAATGAATTCATGAACGCAGTGTAATTTAAGTAAGTCCATTGAAAAATATTTAAAATGTATATTTTCAAGCAAAGCTAAGCTTGCTAGTGCTGGTGAATTACGATCAAGCAAGACTTTCCTACGTTTCACCATGATAGAACATGTACCAGGGTGACAAAGGAAAGAAGTTGATGTGTTCCACATGCTGGTACTGCATAGTGCAGAAGCTGCTTCGTAGTTTCTTTATGAATTGTAAATAGAGCTGCCATAGAAACTTCCACTCACTCACTCACTCACTCACTCACTCATTCACTCACTCACTCACTCATTCACTCACTCACTCACTCACTCACTCACTCACTCACTCACTCATTCACTCACTCACTCACTCATTCACTGACTCACTCACTCACTCACTCACTCACTCACTCACTGATATTATCTTTAACGTCATAGAAGTAAGCACAATTTTGTTTTTGATGAAATATCAGCAAATATAAGAAAACATGTAACCTCTGGAAATATCAGGATATAAAACAAAAAAAAACATCAGAAAATATCAGGATATATACCAAAACATGTAACCTCAGAAAATATCAGCAAATAGGAACGAAATTATTGCAGTTCCAGTCGCCAGACAAATAAGAAAACGTTTGAATTTTTTGCAGTTTTTTAAATTATAAAAGGGTGAATTATGGGTGTGATTGACTGAATTTGTGCTAACGTGCTACGTCACGTGACAAGAATGGACACAATCCAACCATAGCTATCTCGGTTACCTGGTTGTTGTTCTTACAAACAGTCCAGTTCTAACATCCATGGTTTCTCTCTCATCACTCTCATACCAAATAGTCTAGTTCTAACATCCACGGTTCTCTCACTCTCTCTCATATCACTCTCATACCAACAGTCCAGTTTTAACATCCACGGTTCACTCACTCACTCACTCACTCACTCATTCACTCACTCACTCACTCATTCACTCACTCACTCATTCACTCACTCACTCACTGACTCACTCACTCTCTCATTCACTCACTTACTCACTCATATTATCTTTAACGTCATAGAAATAAGCACAATTTTATTTTTGATGATTTTCCTAACACAGAAAGAATAATGCCCATCTCTACAGGTAGTTTAACTTGAAAACTGGAACAAAACCCTGTTGATTATTCAGACAACTCTGCGATCTTACATCATGTACTCAACATCATTATGATAATGAGGAAACTTTCACGTCAGTTTCTGGTATCAAGCAAATAAACCAAGACAGAAAACATAGCATTATGATAATGAGGAAACTTTCACTTCAGTTTCTGGTATCAAACAAATAAACCAAGACGGAAAACAAAATTATGATAAGGGGCACGAAAAAGAATTTGCATACAAAACTCTTACACATATCATATGAGAGAATCTTAAATTGTTAAGCAGAAGATACGAAATCAGGCACCACATTTTATACAGAAGATGCTTTATGAATCTATTCATGTGGGACTTACTAACTGGCGAACACATAAAAATACGTTATCGATGTCACCAACATACTAAAATACTTGTATGTAACAATGCAAAATATCAGCAATATACCAAAACATGTAACCCCAGAAAATATCATGAAATATACAAAAAAACATCACAAAATATCAGCTCAATATACCAAAACATGTAACCTATGAATATATCAGGAAATATACCAAAACATGTAGCCTCAGAAAATATCAGAAAATACACCAAACATGTAACGTCAGAAAATATCAGGATATATACCAAAACATGTAACGTCAGAAAATATCAGGATATATACCAAAACATATAACATCAGAAAATATCAGGATATTTACCAAAACATATAACATCAGAAAATATCAGGATATTTACCAAAACATATAACATCAGAAAATATCAGGATATATACCAAAACATGTAATCTCAGAAAATATCAGCAAATAGGAACGAAATTATTGCAGTTCCAGTCAGCAGACAAATAAGAAAAAGTTTGCATTTTTTGCAGTTTTTTAAATTATAAAAGGGTGAATTATGGGTGTGATTGACTGAATAATGTTAACCGAATGAATATATAAATATAATTGTGCTCATTTGTGCTAACGTGCTACGTCACGTGACAAGAATGGACACAATCCAACCATAGCTATCTCGGTTACCTGGATGTTGTTCTTATAAACAGTCCATTTCTAACATCCACGGATTCTCTCTCAACACTCTCATACCAATAGTCTAGTTCTATCATCCACGATTCTCTCTCTCATATCACTCTCATACCAACAGTCCAGTTCTAACATCCACGGTTCTCTCTCTCTCTCTCTCTCTCCCTCTCATAACTCTCATACCAAGTCCAGTTCTAACATCCACGGTTCTCTCTCTCATCACTCTCATACCAGCAGTCCAGTTCTAACATTCACAGTTGTCTCTCTCTCATCACTCTCATACCAACAGTTAAGTTCTGAAATCCACGGTTCTCTCTCTTATCACTATCATACCAGCAGTCCATTTCTAACATCCACGGTTCTCTCTCTCATCACTCTCATACCAGCAGTCCATTTCTAACATCCACGGTTTTCTCTCTCTCTCTCTCTCTCCCTCTCTCATCACTCTCATACCAACAGTCCAGTTCTAACATCCACTGTTCTCTCTCTCTCTCTCTCTCTCTCTCTCTCTCATCACTCTCATATTAACAGTTCAGTTCTAACATTAACGTTTCTCTCTCTTATCACTCTCATACTAACAGTCCAGTTCTAATATACACGGTACTCTCTCTCTCATCACTCTCATACCAACAGTCCAGTTCTAACATCCACGGTTCTCTCTCTCATATCACTCTGATACCAACAGTTCAGTTTTAACATCCGCAGTTCTCTCTCTCATATCACACTCATACCAACAGTTCAGTTCTAACATCCACGGTTCTCTCTCTCATATCACTCTCATACCAACAGTCCAGTTCTAACATCCACGGTTCTCTCTCTCTCTCTCATCACTCTCATACCAGCAATCTAGTTCTAACATGCACGGTTCTCTCTCTCATCATTCTCATACAAACAGCCCAGTTATAACATCCACAGTTCTCTCTCTCATCACTCTCATTCTAACAGTCCAGTTCTAACTTCCAAGGTTATCTCTCTCATCACTCTCATACAAGCAGTCCAGTTCTAACATGCACGGTTCTCTCTCATATCACTCTAATACCAACAGTTCAGTTCTAACATCCACGGTTCTCTCTCTCATATCAATCTCATACCAACAGTCCAGTTCTAACATCCACGTTTTTCTCTCTCATATCACTCTCATACCAACAGCCCAGTCCTAATATCGACGGTTCTCGCTCTTTCATCACTCTCATACCAACAGTCCAGTTCTAACATCCACGGTTCTCTCTCTCTCTCTCTCTCTCTCTCTCTCTCTCTCATCACTCTCATACCAACAGTCTAGTTCTAACATTCACGGTTCTCTCTCTCACCACTCTCATACCAACAGTCCGCTTCTAACATTCACGGTTCTTTCTCTCATATCACTCTCATACCAATAGTCCAATTCTAACATCCACGGTTCTCTCACTCATCACTCCCATACTAACAGTCCAGCTCTAACATCCACTCTTCTTTCTCTCATCACTCTCATACCTACAGTCCAGCTCTAACATCCACTCTTCTTTCTCTCATCACTCTCATACCAATACAAAAATAACGTCTCTGAATGTGAATACATATTTCAGCACAAAGAATTTTATCAAAACAAACAAGGACACACATCACTAACATACAACATAAAACCGGATGAATGCTCAGTACACAATATCCACATATTCCACTTACGAAATTCCAGGATAAAAGGAAAGCTCAGAGAAATAAATACACTGCAAATTACATAGTCAGTGGACCAACAGTAACACCAACAGCAACAGTGGCAGCAGCAGCAACAACAACAACAACAAATATTTCCTTGTCACACGAAAACGTTTATAAAACATAAACATGAACGATAGGAGTGACAGGGTCGCCAACTCCTACAGGCATGGCACATGATGATGATGATGATGATGATGATGATGATGATATAACAGAAAAGAAACAGCAATACATTCACCACTGTACCACTACAAACAATTCAGTAAATATTCAGCACATAAACTTGTCGTTGTCAGAAAACAAAATGTCAGTATCAATATTCAACATACACATCAGCAATGCATTGCACTATATATCATCAAGAACATACATAAATTATGAGGGCGCTCATAACAAAATCCCATACCACAAAAAGAAAAATAGCAAAGAGATTGTCCACCAAATAGTGATAAGTTGGGCATATGCAACATAATATTTGTATAAACATACAGCAAAACGGCATTAACAACATTGCAATCCATAACTTGAACCGCTAAATGTTTTTACATAATAAAAAAACTGCGTTGTCCGCATAGAAACACCAATAATCGTATGTGTATCAACACAATATTAACTTTATCATCAGCAGAGAAAACAACATAAAATCCTATGTGTGTAAGTCTAGTATCATTGTATACTGTATATATAAATCACAGCATAACCACATCTCATTACTACAACTGCTGTGAGTGCAGCCAGCATTTATACTATCATCCTCTCATATCACTCTCATACCAACAGTCCAGTTCTAACATCCACGGTTCTCTCTCTCATATCACTCTCATACCAACAGTCCAGTTCTAACATCCACGGTTCTCTCTCTCATATCACTCTCATACCAACAGCCCAGTCCTAATATCGACGGTTCTCGCTCTTTCATCACTCTCATACCAACAGTCCAGTTCTAACATCCACGGTTCTCTCTCTCTCTCTCTCTCTCTCTCTCTCTCTCTCATCACTCTCATACCAACAGTCCAGATCTAACATCCACGGTTCTCTCTCTCATCACTCTCATACCAACAGTCCGCTTCTAACATTCACGGTTCTGTCTCTCATATCACTCTCATACCAATAGTCCAATTCTAACATCCACGGTTCTCTCTCTCATGACTCCCATACTAACAGTCCAGCTCTAACATCCACTCTTCTTTCTCTCATCACTCTCATACCTACAGTCCAGCTCTAACATCCACTCTTCTTTCTCTCATCACTCTCATACCAATACAAAAATAACGTCTCTGAATGTGAATACATATTTCAGCACAAAGAATTTTATCAAAACAAACAAGGACACACATCACTAACATACAACATAAAACCGGATGAATGCTCAGTACACAATATCCACATATTCCACTTACGAAATTCCAGGATAAAAGGAAAGCTCAGAGAAATAAATACACTGCAAATTACATAGTCAGTGGACCAACAGTAACACCAACAGCAACAGTGGCAGCAGCAGCAACAACAACAACAACAAATATTTCCTTGTCACACGAAAACGTTTATAAAACATAAACATGAACGATAGGAGTGACAGGGTCGCCAACTCCTACAGGCATGGCACATGATGATGATGATGATGATGATGATGATGATGATATAACAGAAAAGAAACAGCAATACATTCACCACTGTACCACTACAAACAATTCAGTAAATATTCAGCACATAAACTTGTCGTTGTCAGAAAACAAAATGTCAGTATCAATATTCAACATACACATCAGCAATGCATTGCACTATATATCATCAAGAACATACATAAATTATGAGGGCGCTCATAACAAAATCCCATACCACAAAAAGAAAAATAGCAAAGAGATTGTCCACCAAATAGTGATAAGTTGGGCATATGCAACATAATATTTGTATAAACATATAGCAAAACGGCATTAACAACATTGCAATCCATAACTTGAACCGCTAAATGTTTTTACATAATTAAAAAACTGCGTTGTCCGCATAGAAACACCAATAATCGTATGTGTATCAACACAATATTAACTTTATCATCTGCAGAGAAAACAACATAAAATCCTATGTGTGTAAGTCTAGTATCATTGTATACTGTA
>CM019693.1:55965956-55977552 GCA_009760885.1 Achatina immaculata
GGACGGAGTGGGTATTATTATGTCAAATGTAGCTGCAAAGAGCCTTGTAGAATGGGAACCGGTGAACAGTCGTATAATAAGAGCACGATACAACCTACGACATGGAAGAATGACAATAATACAGTGTTATGCACCCACGAATGATGCAGATGATGATGTGAAAGATGACTTCTATCACCAACTACAACAAATCATCAACAAAGTCCCTAAACACGACATCCTAATTGCTATGGGGGACCTCAATGCTAAGGTAGGGAAGGATAATACCGACGTTGAAAAAGTGATGGGGAAAGAAGGAACTGACATGGTTAATCAGAATGGAGAAAGTCAAGATATATATATATATATATTATTTTGTATTTTCACTCAGGAAAAACTACAGATAATCAAATACATTTTGGGACTTGCAACTTCCACTGAAGCTATCTGCAGACATAATCTCCTCTCAGAATTCATCACAGCCAGATAAAATGTGTTTCAAAGACTGAAAAGTATAACAAACTATGCTAAGAACTAAATCAGTGTGGCAGATGACAGAAGATGCTTCAAAAACATGTTTTAATCTATGGTGAGTGAGTATTATAATTTGGCTTTGTGGAAAAAATTAGAGGATTTAGGAATATCTACCTATATAAATTTATTGTCTCTAAACCTGTCATATAAATTTCACTCCTCTAAACTCTGCATATACTCAGTATAAAGTGGAACGAATTCAAGAACAACACACAGATAAAGCAGATGAGCAAACAACCTGTCTTGTGAATGCTTGTGCCGGACTCGGAGAATCCTTTTCAATAGGCCTTTCAAAATACTTAAACTTTGGCAGTGACAGTCTGTCACTCTGGACTAAATTCTTTACGACAGAAATTCTTTTCTTCTGTCGTAGAAGCACACCAACATGGTCTTCACTTTAGATTTCTGAAGACGAAATGTTTAGCCTTTTGGTAATGATGATGACTTAAACTGAGCACTTTGGTTTTTTGCTGTGGGATCATAGCGGAAAATCCATGTTTCATTCTCTGCAACAATCAACTTTAAGAAATGTTTATTTCTGCGACACGTTTTGATGATGTCTTTTGCGTACTCACCACGCTGAAGTTTTTGGTCATCAGACAACGAATGTGGTACAAACCGGCAAGTAATTTTTTTTCCACTAAAATTTTACGAATGGTCTCCCGGTTAATACCAAATTCATCTGCTATCATCCTCATCAACAACGATCTTCTTATATCCGATCTCTGGCTTTTGCTATGAGTTCCTCATTACGAACAGAAATTGGGCGTCCATGTCTAGTTGCATTTGTAATCGTTTCCACGCCACTTTTGAATAGTGAATGCCAGCTGAGTATCTGTATACAAGATAGACAATTATCCCTACAAACTTGTCGCATCAATTCAACTGTCTCAATGGCAATTTTTCCGAGTTTTAAACAGAATTTAATGTTCGGTTTTTGCTCCATGCTGATTACGTGACAATGCACCTCTAACTAGATCAACAAAATGGTGGCTTGTTTGTCGTCTGCTTATCGGGCGGCGATGAAACGTTTCCAGATCATAGATGAAGGTTGCCTCTTTAGATTCCATGCTTTGCTTCATAGATGGCATTTTTGTCTTGACCATAATAAAATCAGTCTCATTACTTAACTGTCGACCTTTTATATGGAGGCAAAGGAAAGGAGTTGAAGGGCAGTGAAAAGAAGACAATGAGATAGCAGTTAAAGACCTGTAGCTGACCAAGACCTTATTCCACCTTCGAGTGCATCACCCTGAGAACAGACTTCGGTGTGTCAAAGTTTTTAAGGATTGAATGGGAAAGCAAATCTGATTCTATAACATAAACCATGCCGAAGTCGGGTGTATCAGTTCGAAAGCAGCCTAGTTGCAAACTAAAAGCACCCAAAGCCCTTTTTCAGATCGAGCACATAAAGAGCCGATTGGAGACAGCCTTTTCTTGTTGTTCTTGAGCTAACACAACCATCTGACTCAGTTCTGTATTAAAGTGTTTTAAAAATCCACTTATTAAGACAGACAGACAGACAGATTAAAAATATTGGTGAATACAATCGCCAAAGTTTGCCATGAAGGCAGAGAGAGAGAGGAGAGAGAAGAGAATGAATGATGAGTAATCTTATTTTTAAAGGGTAAAGAAATGGGCACGCAGGCCCGTTTACTTATGTCCCTTCTGAAAAAAGAGTTGATTGATTGAATGATTGATTGATTGATATTTATTTCAAAAGGGTTAAGAATTGGGCACGCAGGCGTCTGACATTCTACGCTTTATCATTATCTTCACTCTATTCCAGACATTCTACAAATATGCTGTTCATGTAACAAACATAATTAAACGTTGAAGCTGAGAGACATAAACAAAATATAACATTACGTTTCGCTCTATCCATCCACTCAGCACATGTAAATGTATGTTAGCGTATGTGAAATGATAGATGCAGCATAACGTAAGATCGTCTTGCTAATATCATCAAGCCCAGCTGTACTGTTGCTTTTTAAGGATAAGAGATAACTGTAAACTTCAATGACTGTTAAGAATTAAATGTATAACTATTTAAGTTTAATACATCTGCTATCCAGAAATGAATGTAGTTCATGTAAGTCGCATACAGGAGCAGATATTTATGATTTAAGAACGTTGATTTCTTCTCTGAAATGAGTACTGATATGTGCGCTAGTGTATGCATAATTGCTTGCTTGAAAATCAAATTCCTTTCTTTTATATGATAGGGTATTTATAACCTTCCAAACCGATTTAATGTCTGATTTATTCTGAACTAGATTCCTAAAGTATTTTTTTTTCTCTTGTCTTATTAAGTATTGAACTTTGTTTCTGAGTGAACAGTAGGTCCTAAAGTCCTTGATTTTGTGCGCCCGGTCACGTTCTCTCATGGCATGTAATATTTGTTATCAAGGGTCAGGTGTCTGGTGTTTTACTCTCACCTCTTTCATGGAGACATTTTTGTCTAATATCTATGAAGATCTTTAGCCAATATTCTATTGCCTCATCAGGGTCAGTTAGTTGGTACACGTGTGTAAGTGAAGATTCTTGCAAATCATTAAGGAATAATTCTAGGTTAAATTTTCTGAAGAATCTAAATTTCATACTGGTGTGTGTTGTTTAGGAAGTTTATACCCCTTTCTTGTCCACGTACAGCAGACTGGGTAATGATCACTTAACAAAATGAGGGATGTTACATTCAATGATGTTGTCTGGGTGGGCTTCATATATGTGATCTAATAATGTGGGTGATACTTCTGTTACTCTAGTAGGTTTGGTGACATCTTGGGAAAAATTGTAGGATAATAAAAATTGCTACAAGCTGGATTTGATTGTGTTAGATCTATGTTGAAATCTCCAAGAATGATAATATCTTTGAACTTAAAGGTTGAAACCTCATCCATCATAGTCGTGAAGTGATCATACCAGCGGTATGATGCATTTGGATTACGGTACAAAAGTCCAGTAACTAATGCACTCTGGATTGACAATTTAACTTCCACCTAAATACACTCTACCTCCGATGATTTGAGGTCTTCTCTAAGACTAAACTGGATAGTTGTGGAGACATACATTACTAGACCTGTTTCTAGTTTTCTGGTTGGGTCACCCCAGATCAGGTTAAAACCGGTAAATCTAATATCTTCATCGGTTATGTTCCTATTTAAACGGCTTTCAGAGAAGCCAAAACTGTGGAAAGTTTTATTTAATATGTGTTTTGCTTTAGGAATTTTACGTAGTAAGTGATATACATTCAGATGGCCTATTCGAAGTTCTTCTTCGAATTTTTTTTTAAAAACAATTTTTAGGTGTGGTCAGTTTATATTCTTGTCTACTATTTTTGCTTTGAAAGTAATTCCTATTATTACATTTACTATTGAAGTAACTAAACTTGTAAATACTACACACAGACACACTCTGTATATTAAACTTTCAACTGGTACACAACCCATCAGCTGAAATAATTGGGGACTGAAAAAGAAACACGCCTACCTACTGAACAATTAAATGCTCAAATATGAGAATTCACTGACAGGTGGGGTGATTAAGTATATAGTTCTCACACACAAACAGACACAACTCACAAAATGTAAGGATCTGAAAAAACATTAACAACAATTAGACAAATAGGTAAAAAAGAAAGGGGGGGGGGGGGCAAGACATAAAGTGCAATAATAAAACGTAAAAAATTCTAAATAAGCTTAATAATAACGATATCAGTCACTATGTCTTGCTGAATAACAGTTCGATTTTCAACATTGCGCGTTGAAGGTTTCAGTTTGTGATGGATCACGATGATATTGCCATCAGTCTAAGGCATGTGGTGTCTGTAAGGTACCACGCCATGTGAATTAAGCAGATGTAACATATAGGCATGACTCAAGGCTGCAGGGCTTAACTGCAACAAATACTGCAGCTCCAGATTTCTTTGAGGATGCTGCATGGAACGTGCTTGTGTGTTGAAGTCTTCCAATGAGCTGTGCGACGGAGGAAGAATCCTGACGTTGTTGATGCTCGTATCAGCTCGTCTGACCGTCTGAGGCTGACGTGAGGGTAGGGGTGGAAACATTGTGTCATAATCGATGGTTTGTTATGGAGCAGGTGGCGAAGAGAGATAGAGAGAGAAGAGAGAAACAGAGAGAGAGAGAGAGAGAGGGAGAAACAGAGAGAGAGAAGAGAGAAATAGAGAGAGAGGGGGAGAAACAGAGAGAGAAGAGAGAAATAGAGATAAACAAAGGAGAGAGAGAGATAGAGACAAGAAAGAGAGATAGAGCCACAGACACTAAGAGAGACAGAGAAAGACATATACACAAGAACACACCCAGAGGGGGAGAGAGAGGGAGAGAAATGAAGATCCAATGCAACTATGTCAGTGAGAGAGAGGGAGAGAAATGAAAATCCAATGCAACTATGTCAGTGAGAGAGAGGGAGAGAAATGAAGATCCAATGCAACTATGCAGGAGAGAGAGGGAGAGAAATGAAGATCCAATGCAACTATGTCAGTGAGAGAGAGGGAGAGAAATGAAGATCCAATGCAACTATGTCAGTGAGAGAGAGGGAGAGAAATGAAGATCCAATGCAACTATGTCAGTGAGAGAGAGGGAGAGAAATGAAGATCCAATGCAACTATGTCAGTGAGAGAGAGGGAGAGAAATGAAGATCCAATGCAGCTATGTCAGTGAGGGAGAGGGAGAGAAATGAAGATCCAATGCAACTATGTCAGTGAGAGAGAGGGAGAGAAATGAAGATCCAATGCAACTATGTCAGTGAGAGAGAGGGAGAGAAATGAAGATCCAATGCAGCTATGTCGGTGCCAGCATGAACATCGTCACATGGGACAATAATCATGGAACAAAAACAAATTACAAATTACATAGACGTAATTATTTCAGGATCTTAAACATTGATTTCCAGCTGTAAGATATGCTATATATATATATATATATATATATATATATATATATATATATATAATACAATAATTAAAGGATACTGCAGGGAAAAATAGACGGAAAAAGAGCAAGAGGCCGACAGCGATAAATTTTGTTGGACAAAGTAAAAAAAAAAAAAACTGGACTGGATTAAGTTTGGCGGGGCGCACTGTGGAAACAAAAAACAAAGCAAGTTGAAGCACCATTGCAGCCATCATACCATGAGGAGAGGGCACACAAATGATGATGATGGTGATGATGATGATGATGATAATGATGATAATGGTAGTGATGATGGCGATGATGATAATGCCATACAACGTAACAAAACAGTTTGTTATTTTTTTATAGATTAACTGTGGTTTGGAGACATATTTTAACATGCCACGTATATTAAAACACTTGTGTTATACTCCCTATATACTCACTACTATAGTATGTTAAAACAGTTTTGTTATATTCCCTATATATTCACTACTATGCCAGGAAGATAATGTGGCTCTGATAGACCAGTGGTCCCCAAAGGGCGACTTTCCAAGTACAAAAAAGTTTCAGACCAACTGTTTTACATGCACGTTCCTAACTCCCAGAAATCCTCGCCTGTTTTCATGCAACAGATGGCACTAAATACAAGATCAATACCGGACCACTTAATAATGCATCAAGGACCACATGTGGTCTGAAGACCGCAATGGGAATCACTGTTCTAAATGTATCACTCAGTTACTAGAATAAAAAGAAAAGAACTAGTAAAGAACTGATGCCCCTCTAATAACACCAGCCGAGTGTGCCAACGGACGATCGTTTGATGAGCCAAGAGATGTTCTATACGAAAAACTGTCTGGACAAGGAGTTGTCTGAAATATGGGGGAAAGGGGCGTTTAGCCTTTTGACTAGGGTTTGATGTAGTTCACATGGTGATGCTGCCTATAGAGAAACACGCTTCATGAGAAGTTCCTCGAACTTTAAGAAAGAAATATGACAAACCTTTCACCAGACTTCTTCTCATTCTTCTTCGTCCTCTGCATTTGTCCTGGATCATTCAGCTATGGTTTGTTAACCCTGACACAAGTATTCAGCTTTGGTTTGCTGACCCTGACACTGGCATTCAGCTATAATTTATGAACCCTGACACAAGTAATCAGCTATCTTTTGTTAACTCTGACACAGATATTCAGCTATGGCTTGTTACCTCTGATACAAATATTCAGTTATGACGTGTTAACCTTGACACAAGTATTCGGCTAAGGTTTGTTAATTCTGACACAAGTATTCAGCTATGTTTTGTTAACTCTGATACAAGTATCAACTATGTTTTGTTAACTCTGACAAAGTATTCAGCTATGGTTTGTAACTCTGACACAAGAATTCAGTTCTGGTTTGTTAACTCTGATGCAGGTATTCAGCTATGGTTTGTTACCTCTGACACAAGTATTCAGCTATGATTCGTTAACCCTGACACACGTATTCAGCTATGATTTGTTAACCCTGACGCAAGTATTCAGCTATGGTTTATTAAGTCTGACACAAGTATTCAGCTGTGGTTTGTTAAGTCTGATACAAGTATTCAGTTATGGTTTGTTAACCCTGACACATGTACTCAGCTATGGTGTGTTGACTCTGTCACAATTATTCAGCTATGTTTGTTAACCATGACAAAAGTTTTCAGCTATGGTTTGTTAACCCTGACACATGTATTCAGCCATGGTTTGTTAACCCTGACACAAGCATTCAGATGTAGTTTGTTACCCCTGACGCAAGTATTCAGCCATGGTTTGTTAACCCTGACACAAGTATTCAGCTATTGTTTGTTAACTCTGACGCAAGTATTCAGTTATGACGATCCTGACACATTCAGCTATGGATTATTGCCCACTATCTCATTATGCCTGTGAGACCTGGACACTTAACAAAACAGCTGAGAAACACATTAATGCCTTTGAATGTAAATGCTACAGAAGAGTTCTCCAAATATCGTGGACACAAAAAAGAACAAATATATCTATAATACAAGAGCTTAATATTGAAGAAGGCTGGCTAGTGAAGAGGATTAAAGAGAGAAAACTTAAATATTTTGGACACGTTAAACGTATTGATAATCTAGAGAAAACCGTCTTGGAAGGGTTCATTCATTCATTCATTTGCATGTCCCCTGCGGAACTTTGCCTCCCAAACAGCACTCCTGTAGACCTCTCGGTTGTGAGCAAGATGGCCTGCTGCTGATGCATCCATTTGCAGATCATCAATGATGTCTTGCAGCCATCTTCGCCTTGGTCTTCCTCTCTTTCTTTTTCCCATTATGTACCATTCCAAGACGGTCTTCTCTACCGAGAGGCCTACAGGAATGCTGTTAGGGAGGCAAAGTTCCGCAAGGGACATGCAAATGAATGAATGATCTCATTCAGAATGAGCATGGCCTCATTCTCTCTCACCTGATTTTATACCTGTATCTTCTAGATCTTCGCCAGTGTGTCGACTACAAAGAACACAGTCGCCGGCTGCCAGTCAACGAGCACAACAAAACTGGTTACATTTTATGACTTATTTTGATCTCCCCTTACTTTTCAGTCTTCCAAAGCGCAGCAATGACATAGCACGGGTCTAACAGGCCATGAAAACAGTTTCCTTTATAGTTGTTCCAGTTCACGCCCATCATTCTCTTCAGCTACCAACACGTACTACGCAACCAAGGCTTTCCCCAAGCCATCCGCTTCCTTCCACCCCCTCAACCCTCAAGCTGTTTTCATATCTCTCTCTCTCTCTCTCTCTGAACCTTAAGTGCCCAGGGCACATGGGGCTTCCGCAAGGGTTTTCCACAAATGCCTGTCCTTCGCCTTTTTTTCTGCTCTTGCCCAGATGAGCCCTCTATTGCTCAACATCCTTTTTGTTGTTCTTCTCCATGTCTCTTTTGGTCTACCCTTACTTCTGTTCCCCTGTGGTGTCCATCTTAGTGCTATTTTTGGTAGTGAGTTGTCAGTCATTCGGAGCACATGTCCCAACCATCGCCAGCGTCTTTCCTCAATAATTGTTGTCAGTGGTTTCATCTGCATTTCTGCTAATAAGATGTTATGTCTTATGGTGTTTGGCCAAAATCCTATCTGGTAAAAAAAACTATCAGACTGCTACAGAAACGGAAACAAGTTTTCATATGACTTGAGTTGTTTTTTTTTTTTTTTTTTGGGGGGGGGGAAGGGATCGAATTTGACTGATCGCGAAAACGGATAAATTCAACATTATCCAGCAGATGTCTCCAGGCAGATTTATGGAGGGCCCTGACCCAGGCGAAGTTTTATCTGCTCTCACCGGGGAGTTTATGTTTCAGATACATATTTTTAGTACAGTCTGAGGCTGTACTTGAGCCTCGTCGACAAACCCAACAACACAAATAAGTGAATCACTTTCAACAACACAAATAAGTGAATCACTTTCAACAACACAAATAAGTGAATCACTTTCAACAACACAAATAAGTGAATCACTTTCAGCAACACAAATAAGTGAATCACTTTCAACAACACAAATAAGTAAATCCCTTTCAACAACACAAATAAGTGAATCACTTTCAGCAACATAAATAAGTGAATCACTTTCAGCAACATAAATAAGTGAATCACTTTCAACAGCACAAATAAGTGAAGCACTTTCAGCAACACAAATAAGTGAATCACTTTCAGCAACACAAATAAGTGAATCACTTTCAACAACACAAATAAGTGAATCCCTTTCAACAACACAAATAAATGAATCACTTTCAACAACACAAATAAGAGAATCACTTTCAGCAACACAAATAAGTGAATCACTTTCAACAACACAAATAAGTGAATCACTTTCAACAACACAAATAAGTGAATCACTTTCAACAACACAAATAAGTGAATCACTTTCAACAACAGAAATAAGTGAATCACTTTCATTTAATGCTGCGGTGAACCTCAGTTGTCTCAATTACGCAAGTTATAATGAACTATATGAACTTATTTACAGACGCACACCCACATGAGAAGTTTTCATATCTCTATGTTTTAAATGTATAAAACTTTCAGTATAATCAAACGTAAAATATTTTTTAATTCGTTTGTACTCGCGTTTTTAAAAGAATGTTTTTAATGCTGAATTTTGCTGTTAAAGAAAATATTTTTAAAAGTACCATATCAAATGCAGAAATGGCAGAAGTTCCTTTACGGTCTTAAATAAAATAGCGCTATTGCAGGCCAGCTTTCACAGTCCTGCAAAAAAAAAAAAAAAATGAAATCCAGGAAACTGAGTGGGGAAAACAAATGAAAATCGGGATATTTAAAATTAATATTTAAAAGTGATATGCTAAGTGTGCTACTCTATAGAGCAACATCCTGTGTGTGCTACTCCATAGAACAACGTCCTAAGTGTGCTACTCTATAGAGCAACGTCCTATGTGTGCTACTCTGTAGAGCAACGTCCTATGTGTGCTACTCTGTAGAGCAAGGTCCTAAGTGTGGTACTCTATAGAGCAACTTCCTCAGTGTGCTGCTCTATAGAGCAACGTCCTCAGTGTGCTGCTCCATAGAGCAACGTCCTTAGTGTGCTGCTCTATAGAGCAACGTCCTTAGTGTGCTACTCTATAGAGCAACGTCCTTAGTGTGCTGCTCTATAGAGCAACGTCCTTAGTGTGCTACTCTATAGAGCAACGTCCTATGTGTGCTACTCTATAGAGCAACGTCCTAAGTATGCTGCTCTATAGAGAAACGTCCTAAGTGTGATACTCTATAGAGAAACGTCCTAAGTGTGATACTCTATAGAGAAACGTCCTAAGTGTGCTACTCTATAGAGAAACGTCCTAAGTGTGATACTCTATAGAGAAACGTCCTAAGTGTGATACTCTATAGAGAAACGTCCTAAGTGTGCTACTCTATAGAGAAACGTCCTAAGTGTGATACTCTATAGAGGAACGTCCTCAGTGCGCTACTCTATAGAGCAACGTCCTAAGTGTGCTACTCTATAGAGCAACGTCCTAAGTGTGATACTCTATAGAGCAACGTCCTCAGTGTGCTGTTCTATAGAGCAACGTCCTAAGTGTGACACTCTACGGAAGTGAACGCTGGAAAACCAGGAAAACAACACAAAACAAACCTGAATTCTGTCCAGACTAAATGTTTACATAGGATTAGAAGAACAATTTGGCCAAACACCGTAAGAATAACACTTTGCTGGTGGAGATGCATATAAGTAATTGACTTCAATTGTTGAGGAAAGCATTAGAAATAACACTTTGCTGGTGGAGATGCATATAAAGTAATTGACTTCAATTGTTGAGGAAAGCATTAGAAATAACACTTTGCTGGTGGAAGTGCAGATAAAGTCATTTGACATCACCTGTCGAGGAAAGACGCTGGCCATGGTTGGAACATGTGGTCCGGATGACTGATGATTCATTACCAAAATAGCACTAAGATGGACTCCACAGAGAAGCAGGAGAAAAGGGTAGACATGGAGAAGAACAGCAGAGGATGATAAGCAATATACGGCCTACATGGGCAAAAGCAGAAAAAAAGGATAATGGCAGGCGTGTGTGGGAAACCCTTCCAGAAGCCCCATGTGTCTTGGGCACTTAAAGGTTCTGAAGGAGATTGCAGCCAAAGAAAGACATGCACGAGAAACTCATGAAAAACCCTGTTGAACATGTAGAACAGTGCTTCTCAACCTGTTATGCCTCATGTACCCTTTTCACCTCATATCATAATGTCATCCTCCCTACTACCCCTATCTTTCTTTGAGAGAAAAGATTTTAAATGAAAAGTTTAAGCAACAATTAAAGTTACTTTCATTTTCCTTTTTTTGAAAGTTACCTGTAAGTGTAAAAGGGGAAGATAACTAGAAAATAACTTAAACACAAACGTCAGAGGAAGCAGCCTAATGCGAAGTTGAGAGCTAGCAGAACTGGAGAATAGAGTTCAGAAACAGAGAGAGAGAGAGAGAGAGAGAGAGAGAGAGAGAGGGCTGAGGTACTCCCGGCCAGAGCTTGGAGGTTCAAGATAGACTACGATGACCAAGAGGTCCAGGGTAGCATTCCAAGAGCGATCCAGAGGCGAACTCAAAACAAGACAAGATGCCTTAAAACAGTTTTAAACTGCCTTATAAAATTCCCTTAAAAATTCTTGAGCAAATTATAGATTCAG
>CM019693.1:55977652-55992033 GCA_009760885.1 Achatina immaculata
GATTTCAGCCTTTTCTTTGCCATGGATCGCCTTTCTGGTCTGAGAGCAGCTGTAGACCCCCTACATTACAAGCAAAGCAGTAAATAGAACCGAGATCTAGTTAAAATATTTAAAAGTCGACAAATCCAGGTGTTGATCCAAGAGCCCCAAAAAATCCTTCCCCCACTTCCAACTCGCTTTTCAGAGGAAGTTCCAGGGACACAAAGATAAACCCAGGCCCTAAACGAATGTGTTTAAAAACTTTCAGATATGACTTTCATTTCCCAGAAATTAACAAGAATCCTCCATATTTTGAATTCCTTGAGGAAAACGTGCTGAAAAGTTATTAAAGCTGCACTTAAGAGAGATGTAAGTTATGTGCTGGACGTGAAAACTTAATGTCCCTGTTTATTTCTAGTTTAAATGTTTCATTTTTATTTCTGTAATATTTGAACAAGCCTTTAAATATGTCCTATTTATGTAAGTTTACTTCATTTGTTAGTTTCCTTCCGCTGAGTCATTTTTCATTTCATTATTCTGTTATTATCCTTTCATATGTACTTTTTTGTTTTTGAAACCTGATTTAAAAACAGAAACCTAAAACAATGTTTTATTTTCACTTGTGTGTGACTAATACAGTACCTTTTTTTGGAAATGGGACTCGTCTTTGACAAAACGTGAGCACGAGCCAGCAACGAAGAATGTTTTTTGTGGGCTCTTTTAAAGAAAACCTGGATGGGGTTAACTTGAACAAGTCGATACTCAACTAACCTGATTTTCTATCTGAAGAATTAAATTGTCCTACATACATGTATTAGTAGTATTAAGAGCAAATCTGCCGTCTTTTTAACTTTATCTGGGAAAATTATTCTCACACACATTATTACACTCGTCAAGTTATTTCCTTCCTGAGAAAATGTGAAAGAAAACATTACATTAGATATCATTAAAGGTATAATCCATACATTTGTTCGTTTGCCTAAGACTCAATTACTACACTCGCTTCAGAAGCTACGTGATGTGGAAATTTTTTATATTTGAGTAAAGTTTTTTTCTTCTTCTAACTGGATATTCATTTTCCATAATTTCTCTATCCAATTCTCAAACTTATATGGAAATCAAATATGTTTTAAATATTGCATCATTATTAAAATTACCGCAATGAACAATCTTTAGATGAAGTAGTATTCGTACAATTACATATTCACCAGACTAAAAATTCTACATCAGGTAAGATTTCAGTCGATTATGGTCACCGTACTAGAAAGAATCTGGGATAGCTCTTATTCTAAAAAAAATATATAGCGGGCGTATCGACTGAAATAAATGATCTCTAATGTGTACAAAATTACGCCAGGAAATTTACTATGGCGTGCTAGAACGGATGCGTCAGTTCTCTTTTTGTCTTTCCACCGCCTCATTGTCTACTGTTGAAATAACCTACATGCAGATTTCATTACATGTTTACCTACCTACCTACCTACCTACCTACCTACCTGCCTGCCTGCCCTATCTATCTATCTATCTATCTATCTATCTATCTATCTATCTATCTATCTATCTATCTATCTATCTATCTATCTATCTATCTATCTATCTATCTATCTATCTATCTATCTATCTATCTATCTATCTGTCTGTCTGTCTAATCGTCTTGCCTGCCTGCCTACCTATCTACCTATCAACTTATATATCAGTCTTTCTTTCTCTATACCTAACTGTCTAGCTGTCTTATCTAATTACCACTTAAAAATTATCTATCTATATCTACCTGTCTCTCTCTTTCTCTCTCTCTCTCTCTCTTCCTCTCTGCCATTCTGTTCGAATAGTATGAGATTAGAATTTCTCAACTTCTGTCTTAGGTTGCCATTTTAATTGAAGTCTGCATTTATCAGAGTTTAAGGATAAAAAAAGACTTAAGTGCCGATATTGTTGATCTATTATTCAGTGATGAAGATGATAACGATGGCAGCTGCTATGTCAATAATTTTTCTTCTGTGTTCTCGGGAGAATAGAAAGATGTTCTCAATGCCTGGATGTTACACTAAACGCCATGTCAAAGCCCACCTCGTTGCCCAGGCTTTTGTGACAAACTTGTCACTGGTCAGCACTGCAAATGGACATGTTGAATCATAGAAGTATCTTATCTAAGAGAAAGTAACCCAAAGTCTTGCTGGACGCATCATTTAAGACTATGTGAGGAAACATTGAAGAAATTCTAGAACCTACATTGTTCTATGAATAAAATTCTCTAAAAGTGATTTCCTGACTGTTCTACAAAATGAAGTGGCGAAAATATCCTTTAGATTAAAGGGACGCTTTAGACTAGAAAGCTTCTTACAGTGGATGTTTTGTGAATTTTGCACGCTATATTGACAGCACTGGGTCCCTGAATGAACCTAGCCTAAACTATGCTACATGGTCAAGAAACCGCAGCTACATATTGTCATTTATTGATCTTGCTTCAAGGTCTGTCAACACTTCGTGGGAATAGACTTTCTTCAAGGTCTGTCAACACTTGGCGGGAATAGCCTTTCTTCAAGGTCTGTCAACACTTGTCAGTCTTGATCACCTCAGAGATATCTGCCCCGAAATTACTGCCATAACTCCCCTCAAACTTTTTGGTTCATGAAAGATAAAGATGGAAGAACAAATAAAGATACTAGCTTACATATTATTGTCACATAGAAATGTATACATTCTGCATCAAGAAATTCTTGTTTCTATACAGACCTGTACATTATCTGACAAGAGAAGGTTTTGTATTCTGTCTAGGAGCATGGAACTCAAAAATGGAAGCACCTATACAAGAAAGTTTCTGAGACTCCATTTCTTCCTGTTTGTCTCCCGTGAGGGAACAAATCTGTGAGGTTTTATTCTACGCAGCAATACATATGTCTATTACAGCAATACAGATGTTTATTACAGCAATACATATGTTTATTACAGCAATATAGATGTTTATTACAGCAATACAGATGTTTATTGAGTGACTGGGAATAGATTAACCCACTGTATTCCTCGTTCAGTGAGAACACATTCTTCGAAATATCACACAAATGAATAGATGAAACAGCATCTCTTATGCGGAAAATTAGGTTTCACCTAAACGCCATTATCCGTGTCAGTAGAACTAACTCTATACTGTCTGTATGGAAAACAAACTGTCTGCCAATCTCAATTAGTTATATCAAATTTAGGTCTCACCCAAAGTCTGTTACACGTGTTAATCGAACTAACCCCACTGCCTATTAAGAGAACTAGATGCGGACAATTCTCCACTGATTATATAAACCCATGTCTCAGTTAAACCTACTGTATAGGACGACACATGGATATCATGGTAAAAGTACAAGACAGTTCTTGAGAAATGAAAACAAATTTCTGTTACTAATATAATATAAAGACTTAGACAGAAGCGCTGTCGTAGTTTACGTCATCATCATCATCATCATGTGCCGTGCCGACTGGCGTTGGCTATTATGCTTCTCCAGAGTACGCGATCCTTCATGCATGCCATCAGCTCAGTTGGTGATCTCCTCTCACACCATCCCGTCAGACTGTCCAGTATCATTTCTCTTGGTCTTCCTCTTGATCTTCTTCCTTCTATTTTTCCTGTTGTTATAATATTTTCAATGCCCCCTCTTCTCATTGCATGTCCTATGAAAGTACATTGTCTCTCTCTTATCTTTTTGACAATTTTTTTTTGTCTCTCCAGCTCTTCTCCTACATTCTTCATTAGTTATTTTTGCTGTCCAGGGGATTCGCAACATTCTTCTAATAAACCACATTTCTGCTGCTTCCAATGATTTTTGTGCAGACTTGCCTATTGTCCATGATTCACTTCCATATAACAAGATAGGTTCAATATAGCATTTTAGTACTCGTTTTCTAACATTCATTGATAAGGATGTGTTGGTCAATATGTTTCTCATTCTCTGAAATGCAGTCTTTGCTTGGCCTATTCTGTTCCTAATTTCTGTTCTGCATTTCCAATCTGAAGTTATTACTGCTCCAAGGTATTTGATATTCTGCACCTGCTTTAGAACAGTTCCGTTTAATTTAATACTGCATGCTGGTGGATTCTGTTTCTTAGATATAACCATAGTCTCTGTCTTTTTGATGTTCAAAGTAAGGCCTTTCTGTTCACTTTCTTTGGCGACTTTATCCAAGAGATTTTGCAGGTCTTGTTGGTTCTCTGCTATCAGTACTGTGTCGTCAGCATACCGAAGGTTGTTAATATTGTATCCTCCAATTTTTATGCCTGGTTCTGTGATGATTGTTCTTAGAATATTCTCGCTATACAGAGAAAAAAGGTCTGGAGATAGTACACATCCTTGTCGCACCCCTTGTTTTATAGGTTGATATTTTCCAATTCTATTTTCAACTCGAACTGCTGCTTCTTGCTGCCAGTATAGATGTTTTACAATCCTCAGGTCTTTGCCGTCTATATTGATGTCTTCAAGCATTTTAATAATTTCATTATGTTTCACCTTGTCAAATGCCTTGGTGTAATCAATGAAGCATAAGTAGAGATCTTTCTGTACTTCTAAAGCTCTTTCTGTTAGTGTTCGTAAAGCATAAATGGCATTGTGTGTTCCCTTTCCTTCAACAAATCCAAACTGTTCATCTGCTATTTCCATTTTTATCTTTTTCCTTGTTCTTCTCATAATGATTCTCAGAAGTAGCTTCGTTATGTGACATGAGAGGCTGATAGTCCGGTTTTCGTCACATTCCTTTGGACCTGGTTTCTTTGGTAGTGCTATAAACGTGGATTTAATCAGGTCACTGGGAATATAACCACTGTTGTACATGTCATTCAGTAACTTGGTTATTATTTTTATTCCTGTCTCCTCTAGTGCCTCTATTTCTTCTATTGTTATATTATCAGGCCCAGTCGCTTTTCCTTTCTTCATGTGTTTGATGGGATCTATGATTTCATCTTCAAGTATTGGTAGTCCCTCACAGTTTTCAGTATCTGGAGTTAATTCTGGTCTTTCTCCTCCATATAGCTCACCGATATACTCTGTCCACCTGTCCACAATGTCTTCTTTTCCCATTAACATTTTACCTTCTTTCGATTTCAGGCATCCTGTGGTATATTTTGTTTTCCTGCCTGTGAGTTCATTAATTCGTTTGTGCATGTTTTTGCTGTCTTTAATATGAGAGTAGTTTACGTGCACGTGGTAAAAGTTGAGTAAACATGAATTATTTCCCCTGTTATCAGTCACAAACAAAAATGTGCTAGGAATGTTTCATAAGCATATTTATCTTCAAAACCAGTTTTTTTTATCGAAACCACACAGCAAATATGCAGGAAACTCTCTACTGTAGAGAGCGGAACAACAACACAACTCCTTCAGATCATCAGAGGAAGTACTTCCCCCCCACTTCTCAGACAAGTGTTTCGGCCCTTTTTTTTTGTGTAATATTTTATATGCAAATTCAGCAAGCACCAAAACTACCAAGGGCGAGTCAACCCAGCCAGGTCATTTTTTTGTTGTTGTTTTTGTTTGTTTTTTGTTTTTAATTTTTGTTTTGTTTTGTTTTTTTGTTTGTTTGTTTGTTTGTTTTTTTGGCTTGTTTTTTTTTTCCTTTTTTTTCCAAATTTTTCCAGACAAAAAACTTTCAAATAAACAATAACGAAGCATGTACAAGTGACGTGAGTTGAGGATGATTGCCCGTGGAATGAAATAATGAGATGGTGGGCTTTACAAACCATGAGGTGATAGCATGGAGTATGATAACGCGAATACTTTGTACATAAAACGTTATAACAAAGGTGTACAGTAATAGTATAACCACACACACACACACACACTTCCTCTCATCTACTATCAGGACCTTTCTCCCTCTCTCTCACTCTTCGTTAACTTTCTATTGATGTACAGTGTTTGTATTCGGCTAAGGCCTTCTCTTTCACTCATGGGGTGTACACAGAAATAAATATGCGCTCGAGTCACTCGTATTCGGGTCACCGCAGTCGGAGCGCAGTGGAGGGTTATGGTCGGGTAAACAAAGGCACTGTTCAAAAACATGAGTTGGGAATGCCTGACCGTGAACTGAAATATTGAAAAGGCGGGCTTGAACGAAAACATGTGGTAATCGCATGGTATGTACATCTGAAGTTAACATTTAAACACAAAAGGGGGGTGGGGTTGTGGGGGTTGCCAAAAACTAGAAACTGGTTGAAAGCTGTAACAATTTTTGTTTGAAAATGTACAGGAGAAGTTCTTTAGTAAAAATTCTATTTTCAAATGTGGCCCTATTCCTACATGACCAAACAACATACCTAAACTCAGCAAGAAGGATGATACACTGCGTATGGCTGTGTGTTTCTGTTCGAGGAATGGTGTTTAACATTATTGCTCTGTATATGTCTACTTTCTCTGCTGTTCTTGTTGCTATCTCTTGAGTCAAAAATTCTAAGGCTAAAGAAACGGTTCTGCACTGAAAGAAAATGTGTTCTTCCGTTTCTTGTGTGTTCATTCTACATAGTTTACATCTGATCAGTCTGTGGAATCTGCGAGCGATCCCTTGTGTGGTCGGTGTTATGTTGAACAATAGTCTGTATGTTATCTCTCGTGCACTTGGCGTGATTCCTTTCTTGTGTAGGTTTTGAAATGAGTGTGTGTAGTCGGTGATGAAGTATTTGTATCCTCTCTTTATTCTGCACTGTAATGGTGGCTCCTGTTTCCTGACCAGATATTTGTATATGCATGATGTTTTCATGCGTATTAAACGTTCATTCCCAGTTACACTTTGTATGCATTGTCTGTAGAAGAGCGGTATAGTGCCAAAGTGATGGGGGTGTATATTGTTTAATTTACACAGTTTAAGAAGCCTCAGCCCAAAGTAGTAGTGGGCTAGAGTGTGTTTGTGTGGCTGTTGGATGATTTGTCCTATATATTTAATCCTGAGTGCCTGGATCTTTGTTGCTATGTCTTGTAGGGAGATGCCCCCTCTATTTTTGTCTTGCATCAAGGTTTTCTGTTGGATGCTGCGTACTGTGCGTCGGAAAATAAAGTCTCTAATCATTGAATTTATTTCCTTAAGTGACTGTTTAGGCAGGGGGAATATGTTTGCGGTATATATAAGCTGTGGTATGATGCAAGTGTTGACTGCGACACTTCTGCCGAATATGGTGGTGGTTCTGTATTTGTAAATTTCCAGTCTGTTCTTAATTGTTTCAATTATATTTCGCCATCTTGCTTTGATGTTATTTGAAGGCGTAGCTGTAAATAGAATTCCGTATATTTTAATGTTGTTGACTTGTATTAACGTGAAAGGGAAGTCTGTTTTGGTGGTCCATTTACCTAAACCCATTATATGTGATTTTTGAATGTTTATTTTAGCCCCGCTGCCCTGTCCGAACTCTGCAAATATGTCTAGAATAAACCTGATAGAGGATATATTGGAGGGAAAGAAGATTGTGTCGTCAGCATAGGCCAACGACTTCCTCTCTCCCATTCCAGGAACAAAGATTCCTTTGACTATTGTCTCTTGCCTGATTCTCTCCAGGAGTGGCTCTAGAGTTAACACATACAACAGAGGTGAGAGTGGGCAGCCCTGACGTACAGATCTGGTTAACCGTATTGGTTCACTGAGGGTATGGTTTATTAATAGTTTGCTTTCTGGTTTGTTGTATAGAATTGGATCCAGTCTCTGACGTAGTTCCCAAGATTACATTTGGACAAGGTTTTCTGGAGGAAAGAATGGGAAACTCTGTCGAAAGCCTTCTCCTGGTCCAGCGATAAGATTGCTGACTGGCTATTCTTATCGTGAGAGTAATGGATAACATCTCTTAGGAAATGTAGATGCGTATTTATGTTTCTGTCAGTGACACTGCATTGCTGGTCCTCATGTATAAGTGTGTGCATGACGGGTTTGAGTTTCATAGTTAGGGACTTTGCTAGAATTTTGTAGTCTACGTTGAGTAACGAGATAGGTCTGTAATTTTTTACTTGAGTTGTGTCTGCGTTGCTTTTCTTAATGAGTGTTATGTATGACTGATTGAGACTGTTGGGTAATTCTTTTCTGTCGAAGGCTTCAATAAACACCTTGTGTAGGACAGGTCCTAAAATGTGGAAGAATTTCTGATAAAACTCGGCAGTGAGGCCATCCGGTCCTGGAGATTTGCTCTTTTGGAATGTGTCAAGCGCATTTTGTAGGTTTCCTAGCGTGAGTGGGATGTCTAATGTTTGTTTGTCTTCTTCAGAAATCTGTTTGGCGTAGTTCAAGAATTTGTTTTGTATGTCTTCTGATTGACCTTTGTCCTCAGAATATAAATGTATATAAAAATCTTGAAAGGTTTGGCTTATTCCGGTAGTGTCTGTCTGTTCCTGTCCATTTATGTCTATTATTTTGCGTATTTGTCTGCTTCTTTGCACTTTTTGTTCTGTTCCCAGATATTTTTTACTTGGTATTTCTTGTACGGCAGAGGCAAGTTTTGTTCTGATGAAAGCACCCTGGTAGCTGTGTTGATGGTATTTCTATACTTCTTCCTCTAGCGCATGTATGTGAGGACTATTGGGATCTACCTGCTTGGTTAGTCTAATAGCATTTTCCAACATTTGTTGTTGCTGTCGTCTGTATCTGTGTATTTTTGTCGCCAAGACCTGTGTTCTCTCTGATAGTGTTCTTTAATACGTCCCAGTATTCTATGAGGTTGGATTCAGGTAAGTCTTGAGTGTACGCGTGTAATAGTTCCGTTATGTTATCTACATAATCTCCATTATCCAGCAAACTGTTATTAAACTTCCAGTGTGGGGAGCGTTTGTTTTTGAGTTGTGCCAAGGTTGCGTTTAATGTGACCATGACTGCTTTATCTTCAAAACCAGTTTTTTTTATCGAAACCACACAGCAAATATGCAGGAAACTCTCTACTGTAGAGAGCGGAACAACAACACAACTCCTTCAGATCATCAGAGGAAGTACTCCCCCCCCCCAGACAAGTGTTTCGGCCCTTTAAACTCCGGACACTCTAAGAGAGGTGGACCCCTCTGGGTCATGACTCCCAGAGGTCTTGTGAGTTGTTGCTTTTTTTTTTCGTCTCGGGATTGAACCCGTGATCTTCCCGTTGGCACTGCACTCTTGAAGTGCGTCTTTAGCGATTTAGCTACGGAGGACTGGTATTGGTTGTGGCAAATGAAATTACTTATGCTCCCAATGCTTGTTTCGCATACTCCACAGCCAGCATGAGGCCTTTTCTGCTGTTTCTGAAGGCTTCTCAATGCCCTTGCTCTTGCTTGTCCCTTTATGCCCAGTTGCTTACATAGGTCATATGCTGATGTTGTTATGAATCCTCTTGCTCCCACTTCTACAGCTATCACTTTTGCCCTGACTCCTGCCCCCTGCCTCAGTTGCTTGACCAGGTCATTGTACTTCTCACATTTGAATAGATGTTGTTCCTCTATTCAAACAGTTACTTATGATGAAAGCGATACTCTAGAAAGAAACAAAAACCATCTTCTTGGATTACAATGAGCTAACTAGAGATCAGATCCTCAGCTCAGTCCGTCATCTTATTCACCGTGTAAATCGTGTTGGAATATATATTCAGTTTATTTTCCAGGGAAGTAACCTTCTGGCTTGCTTTGTAGACATTAATACGGTTTTGCCCCTTTAGAACACTTTATTTGACAGGACGGTTTGGTTTCCCAAAATGTATTCCTTCCGTAACGGATACTTTCTTTATGTAAACATGTAACAATGTCGCATTCAAGTCCTTTATGCAAGCCAAGTCCCAAGTCACTACTTCACGTCTCAGTACAGTCTCAAATACTTCAACCCCACTGTCCAAATAATTCTAAATTCTATGAATATAACAAGACACCCACTGTTGTCTCTATTATCATGTCATAGTTCTAGAAGTGATTTAGTACAGGAAAGAGGTTTAAGAGTCTGAAAGTGAATAAATAAAAGTAACAGCAAGCATAACCAAGTATCAACGTAAATTTACTCATGTCAGCTTGACACAGCACTGAAACTCATTGGATCAGAGTTAAGCAAAAAAGATGTATGGTGCAATTTTACCCAAAGAGATAAAAAGAGAAATAAATATTGGAACCACATTAGCCACAAGTGGTAGGAATTGTACTTTTTTAAAAACTGCACCATACCTTTTCGTCTCTCTAAACCAGGTCCTAACCTACAAACTGTCCCTGGTCTTTCTGTAATAGATTGATAGAATGATAAAAAGAAAGTTAGACAAGTCTTCAGAGAAGTGGGAAGTTGGGATAAAACGGGTTATGTCCCGTAGAAATCAGTAGCTTTGTTTTCCACGAACTCTTTTGCACGTGCGATTCATGGTTCATGTATAATTTGTGAGAAAGAAGTGTCATGAGGCAGAAAGGAGATGTTATGAAAACAGTTTGAAGTTTGAGTTGGTACAGAGTAGAAAGGTTAGATTGTCTGTGATAGAATGTAGTTTGTGTGTGTGTGTACCATGTTAGATTTAGCAGAAGTTTAGAACGTAGTTAAAAGTTCTGGTGCCGACGAAGTCTGCGGACATCATTACTTGCCTGGAATATATTCCATGTTGTCTTGAGCTGACATTTCGTCCTGTCATGTGTTCTTGGATGTGTATGCCACTGTTGTTCATTCAACATCGTTCATCGTCATCGTCGCCTGTACATCAACAAAGTCTTTAACACGTAACATTGCTGCTACTGTGCTGCTAACTACACTGAGGGAATGATCGTTCCTGGAAGTAAAAGTCTGTGAAGGGAATAGTTGAGCAGACATGGAAAGAGATTAATCTCTACATTGATGATATTTGGCTAATGTTTGCACAAATATTGTACTCCTTGCTCTACCAGAGACTACCAAGACGAAGTGGAAGCTGGCCAGAAATCTTGACCATCATTTCTTATCTTGTGTGAAAGCAGAGGACGCCAACCTAATCATCATAGCCCAAGTGGTGAAGCTGCAAAGTTCCCTTTATTCAGAGAACTAGGTTAGAATATAGGTATATATATTTACACATCGCGTAGTCATTCGTTTCTTGCCTAATGAAAGTGAGACCTCCAGATATTCACTGCTGAATGAAGAAGACATATGGAGACACTTGCTTGTCGTGTCAGCGAATTTCAATGGCCATTGACGTTCTACAGAAGAGTGTCAGAAATGGTTGATACAGCCTGGTCCCTCTGGCCTCATACTGATAAAAGAGTTGGCACTAACGCTGAATGATACAATGAAACCCGGTGAACAACAACTGATGAAGGTGCCGAAAAACTTAATACTGATTATGGTTCAGCGCACCACAGATTTCACGAAGTTTTGGTGCATTGGTTATGGTTCATTGCACCAGAACATCCACGAAGTTTGCAGTATCGAACTATCTCCTCCTGGTTGGTAACCAAACAACTGACCCCAGATCTGACAGATGATCGCGAGAATGTTTGTGAAACTGTTTCACTACCTGCTGTACCTGACGGAAAATTGTTTCTACGACGTGAGGTCACTGAAGACGAATGCTAGGTACATTACTTCTAGCAGGAAACGAAGTGAGCTAGCAAGGAGTGGTGGTATTCTTCATTAGACAGCAGATAAGTTCTATACAACTCCGTTAACCGGAATATTGATGCTTACGCTCTACTGGGACTGGAAAAGTAAGAGAACACAGTTTTGTAGGATTAGACCTGGAAAATATCGTAGATAAAGCACTTTAGTGAGACGTCAGAGAAAGAAAAATCACAAGAGAATTACCTGGGATTCGAACACGGACTCTGGTAGGACGAGCAGCCGTCTAGTCACGAGAAAACAGCGTACTAACTGACTGTGCTACTAGCACCTCCATAAACGGTGATATGTAAGCATAGTCAACTAAAGCGCTTTGTCTACGATTTTTTCGAGGTCTAATCCTACAAAACTGTGTTCTCTTACTTTACCGTACGAGAGCCTCGTTGTTTCCTATTTATAAAAAAAAAATATTCCTGGAACTGGAAAGTCCAGTCTTTGAACATTAAATGTTCAGAAGAAAAACAATAACAACAGCGATTTATACTTTGATCTGTTTACAGCATGATTACTCATAGTCTCACACATTTTGAATGTCTTCCACATTCTGCATATCCATACGGCATCGCACCATATGAATATCCTGTGTTTGTATCCCTCAAGGAGAAGCTAGGGAGAATAAAATGAGAAAGGACAAGGGAATTAAAAAGCCCTGTATAAATGGCTACAGGGTTAGTCAGAGAAGTTTTTTCTCTTTGAATAAAGGGATTAATAAAACAGTAACAGATTAATTTTGTTTTGTTCCATTATTGGTCCCATTTTACTTTTCTTAAGCGGCCTGTTTCCGAAGTGAATAAATAACGTGACGAGAAACGGGAAACGTTCAAGAGAAAAATTAAGCGAACACGTTTAGATTGAAGTTAAATGCACACGGAAAAATTGTAGAAATGTGTTTCTAATTCATAACATCTAACAGCTATAGCAGATGATCCTAGCCTACGAAATGTGCTGTGTATAATCCTTCACAACAAACGTTATTATTAAATTGCCCAGACTGACAGTGAGTTTCCCGGAGTATTCTATGAGATGCTGTGTGATCACAAGAGTATACGGTGAGAAGCTGTGTGATCACAAGAACATACGGTGAGAAGCTGTGTGATCACAAGAGTATACGGTGAGAAGCTGTCTGGTCACAAGAGTATACGGTGAGAAGCTGTGTGATCACCAGAGCATACGGTGAGAAGCTGTGTGATCACAAGAGTATATGGTGAGAAGCTGTGTGATTACAAGAACATATTGTGTGAAGATAAATAAGCAGAAGAAAGATATGAAGAATTTTGAGAGTTTAACACTAACTGGTCTAAATTTACTATAGTGGATTAATTTTTAACTTCATATAATTTGTGTTTCTAGACATTTCTAGATCTTTTAATGGTACCACTCAATCAATCAAGTGCCGTGCCGCGTGGCGTAGGCGATCATTTCTCTCCACAATTTCGTCTTTAGATCTTTATGAGATCCGCCGGAGACTTTCTTCCTAGCCACACTGACAGCCCATCCAGTAACTTCTCTCTCTGTCTTCAACTGTCTCTTCTTCCCTCAATTTTTCCAAAAGCCACAGTGTGTTACAATTTTGCTCATCTCAGAAAATGTCCTACAAATCTCGCTTATCTGCCTCTTATCTTTGATGTAATTTGCCTTTTAAATCCAGCCTCTGTTAAGATTTCTTCGCTGGTTTTCTTAGCTGTCCATGGAACCTTCAACATCCTTATTATGAACCACATTTCCATGGCCTCCACTTCTAGCTGTACTCTCTTATTCATGAACTATGCTTCACATCCATAAAACAAAATTGGCTCGATATAACATTTAAGTACTCATAATCTTGTTTCCATGTTAATGATACACAGTTATATTAATTAAACGTGTAAATTATTTGATCCATTTTACAATGAAAATATTTTTTTCTTGGACGTTTCCGAAGTGATCAAATTAATTGCTTAATCTATTAATTAAGAATTAATTTCTTTTCGAATAATAGTTCTTTTTACAGATCAGTAACAGTGCTTATACCTTTATAATGTATACAGCTGTTCCTGATTTTAACATTTGCAAAAAGTTTTAAATTTAGAGTTATAATTGTAGTATACGAAAAAAATATATTCTAATTTATCAGTCGAATAATTTCACCCAGTGCAAAAATTAGGCTATAAATGTTTTTATACGGATCTACAGTGTTGAATGCTGGTACTATCTGTTTAGTGATTGTCACGATGATCTTGGAAGTGCTGGAGATGTCATACAGCAATGACACCAGGGCAACGTGACCAACAACATGGATCTCTTTCCGTCCTAGTCTGTTAGAGACTGAACTGTGATCTTTAGTGATGTCTTTCTGTTTTGATTCCAGATCTGGCCTTGTTGATCGTTTGAGTTTGTTGGAGTAGGAAAAAAGGACTGACGGAATTTAGAAACTTGACGAAGACTATAAGTCAAGATAGAGAAACAAATAAAAACAAGAACCTGTGTAACGGGTATAAGAAAAATATCTTTCACTCCCCAAAGAACGTTCTTAATAATTTCTCTTTGTGGGGAAAACCATAACTTTAAGCGAGTCGTGTTTGTAGCTTTATCCGGCTGCCATTTCATTCCCATGGTAGCAAATAACGGCATATAACTAACAACTGATATTACAGAAATTCCTGACATAATTTAGAAAGACCTTTTCCTTGAGAATGCATCCTTAAAATACAGTGGTTTGAGCACACAAAGACATCGAACAAGCGCCAGGAAAAATGTGATTAATATTACGTTTTTATATATTAAATTTCCAGTTTTGGCTAAGAATATGATGATTCAAAGCAGATCAATCTAAAAAAACAAACAGTAGACATATTTCTGTGGAAACGTGAATGGCTAATTCAACAATAACGTAGCCA
>CM019693.1:55992133-56004545 GCA_009760885.1 Achatina immaculata
ACAGAATCAAGTACAGAAACATTTATCCCATACACGTGATGCCGCTGTTTGTTTTTTTTTTTGTACAAACAACTTTTAATAGCGTTCTTGATGTATCTCGAGAGTATGGTGGAAACCGTTGCATGGTGTTTAACCGTAGCACTATTTTCATTCATTTCTCAGAAATACATCAGGTCTTTTTCTTCTTCTTCATTTTCTAAGCCACAGTTTCACATTCTGTGGAAAATGCGAAGAATATGAAGCATTAAATAGATCTTAAATATTTTCTGTAATTAAGAGATCTGATTGTCTTGTCTTGTCTCCTTCCTCATATACCTTTCGGTGTTGAGAGGACAAACAGACGTTTTGATAAGGCTCGACGATTTCTTTTATATAATGGGAAATTTAGTGCTTCTAATAGGGGTCGACGATTTCTTTCATATAATGTGAAATTTAGTGCTTCTAATAGGTGTATAGGATTTCTTTCATATAATGAGATATTTAATGCTTCTAATAGGGGTCGACGATTTCTTTCATATAATGAGATATTAATTGCTTCTAATAGGGGTCGACGATTTCTTTCATATAATGAGATATTTAGTGCTTCTAATAGGGGTCGACGATTTCTTTCATATAATGAAATATTTAATGCTTCTAATAGGGGTATAGGATTTCTTTCATATAATGGGATATGTAGTGCTTCTAATAGGGGTCGACGATTTCTTTCATATAATGGGATATTTAGTGGTTCTAACAGGGGTAGACGATTTCTTTCATATAATGGGATATTTAGTGCTTCTAATAGGGGTCGACGATTTCTTTCATATAATGGGGTATTAGTGCTTCTAATAGGGGTCGACGATTTCTTTCATATAATGGGATATTTAGTGCTTCTAATAGGGGTCGACGATTTCTTTCATATAATGGGATATTTAGTAGTTCTAACAGGGGTAGACGATTTCTTTCATATAATGGGATAATTAGTGCTTCTAATAGGGGTCGACGATTTCTTTCATATAACGGGATATTTAGTGCTTCTAATTGGGGTCGACGATTTCTTTCATATAATGAGATATTTAGTGCTTTTAATAGGGGTCGACGATTTCTTCATATAATGAAATATTTAATGCTTCTAATAGGGGTATAGGAATTCTTTCATATAATGGGATATGTAGTGCTTCTAATAGGGGTCGACAATTTCTTTCATATAATGGGATATTTAGTGGTTCTAACAGTGGTAGACGATTTCTTTCATATAATGGGATATTTAGTGCTTCTAATAGGGGTCGACGATATCTTTCATAAAATGAGATATTTAGTGCTTCTAATAGGTGTCGACGATTTCTTTCATATAACGGGATATTTAGTGCTTCTAATAGGGGTCGACGGTTTCTTTCATATAATGGGATATTTAGTGCTTCTAATAGGGGTCGACGGTTTCTTTCTTATAATGGGACATTTAATGCTTCTAATAGGGGTCGACGGTTTCTTTCATATAATGAGATATTTAGTACTTCTAATAGGGGTCGACGATTTCTTTCATATAATGGGATATTTGAGATATTTAATGTTTATGTAATTTCCTCTCTCCATTTCCTGCGTGGTCGGCCTCTTCCTCTATTACCTACAAATCTTAGTGTGAATGTTGTCTGTGATATACTGTCTGGTGGTAACCGTGTAATATGGTCAGACCATCTGACTTGCTGTTTCTGGATAAAGTGTAATATTTGAGTTACTTCTACCTTTGCCCTGGTGACGTCATTTCTTATTTAGTTTCTTCTTGTCACATTTATTATTCTCCTTAAATATCTCATTTTTGTCCTGAAGATCTTCCTTTTGTTTTTGCCTGTTTGTGTCCATCGCTGACATTGATAACATGGAGCTTGGAACTGTGCTGTAAAGTTATCTCTTTGTTTCAGTAGATCTGATTAGAAACATGAAAAAACTGCTTTAATCAGAGATGTCAGGCAACTGGTGTGTTTCTTTAGGCCACATCTTCGTGCTGACCTTTATAAAAACCTTTAATAACCTCCTAAGGCAGTGATTTCAGCCTTTTCTTTGCCATGGATCGCCTTTCTGGTCTGAGAGCAGCTGTAGACCCCCTACATTACAAACAAAGCAGTAAAGAGAAACAAGATCTAGTTAAGATTTTTTTTTAGTCCAGCAAATCCATGAGCACCAAAGAACCCCCCCCCCCTTTTTTTTTTCAACCCGCTCCCTTACAACATCCATGGACATCAAGATAAGACCAAGGTCCTAAATGTGTTTAAAAACATTCAGATATGACTTTCATTTCCCAGCAATTAACACGAATTGTCCATATTTTGAATTCTCTTACGAAGCCGTGCTGAAAAGTTGTTAAAGCTTCATATAAGAAAGATTTAAGTTATTTCTTACATCATTTCCTCGCCGTTAAACATCACCCAGGGCTCTCATAGGTGTTTGCCAAGTTTTCGTGTTCTCGGCGAGTGTTTTATCTTCTTCAAGGGATGTTATGCCCACTAAACTGGCTTCTCTGATGACTGCACAGTTTACACTAGTGACTAGTCTTCAAATTGAAATAAACAGTCTAATTAGCTGGAGCAACAACAACAGAATGCTAATAAACACCAGCAAAACAAAATCCAGACTCATTACAAGCAGAAATTAAACAAATTAAACCAACCGCAACACTACAGCTCCACGCTGGAACTTTCTCATCTGGAATCATCATGTAGACAGTCTAACCAAACTCAATGCACAAAAAGTTTACGAATTAAACATTTTCTTGACATATACACCAGGAGAATATACTGCATATCACAGATACAAACACACCTGGACTACACTTCCACAGTCTGGGATCGTTGTTCCATGTCAAACATAAAAAGACTTTATTCACTTCAAAAACGAGCAGTAAGACTTATAGATGACAAACATTCATTCATTTGCATGTCCCTTGCGGAATTTTGCCTCCCTAACAGCACTCCTGTAGGCCTCTCGGATGTGGGCACGATGGCTTGCTGCTGATGCATCCATTTGCAGATCATCAAGAATATCCTGCAGTCATCTTCGATTTGGTCTTCCTCTCTTTCTTTTTCCCATTATGTACCCTTCCAAGTCGGTTTTCTCTAGATTATCATGACAAACATGCAGCACATATTACAAAAAAGGACAGACATCTTGATATTCTATCCCTCAAGAAGAGATTTGTTTTCAACAAGGCCAAGTTAATTCATAAAATTATATCGCAGAATGCTCCACTTTATCTGTGGTCGTTGTTAAAATCTAGCCTATAACACAGTCAACGCTTAAGCAATTGTACTCTCCCAGAACCAAGGCTTGACATGTTTAAAAAATCTTCTCTTACTCAGCTGTCAACCTTTGAAATGCCTTACCAACTTCCGTAAAACTTAAAAGTAATATTCGTTCTTATAACTTCAAACTTTGTCAACATCTGTTTGATATGGATTATATGCCTCTTTAAGCATAGTCTAAAGTAGTTTAAAGTATGGTTTGATTGGTGTAATTTTTAACAGCTTTTCTATAAATTTTGGTTTTGAATGAATGTAAGAATTGAAGTTTATTTCATTCTGTTGCATAAATCAAATTGTGGAGTGTATGAATAAGAAAATGTTTATTATTTATTTATGTAATCATTTAATTGTGTCTTCATGATTATTAATACTCATTAATAAATGCTGAATTACTGTGACAGAGTGAAAGCTGTATGATGAAGGGCAGAATGTTAGACGGGCCTGCGTGCCCAATTCTTAACCCTTTGAAAATAAAGTATGTTCGTTCATTCGTTCGTTTTCTTAACAATGTCCTCTTTAGAGTTTCACGTGGTCGACTTCTTTTTCTTCGGCCTGCTGTGCTTCATTTGATAGCTTGTTGTGGTATTCTCTGATTGTTTCTTCTCATCACATGGCCTACATATGCCCATCTTCTTTTTCTGATCACTCATGAGACAGGTTGTTGTTTGCTCATCTGTCTTATCTCTGCGTTGTTCTTGAATTCGTTCCACTTTATACCAAGTATTTTCCCGAGGCATTTCTTTTCAGCTTCTTATCTATTTCTTCCGTTGATTTCCAGCATTCGCATGCATAAATGAGGGTGGGTATCATATTTGAATTGAATAGTCTTAACTTAGTTATTATGGTATAACTTTTGAATTCCATATGTTCTCAAGATTTTTGAAGGTCAGTGCTGCTTTTGCAATTCTAATTCTAACTTCCTTCCTGGTGTCACCATCCTGGTCTATGTAGCTGCCAAGATATGCAAATTGATTTCCTTCATCAACAACTGTTCCTTCTATGTGTATTGTTTCTTCTTGATTAATGAGAAGTTTCATTATTTTTGTTTTGTCTTTGTTAATTTCAAGACCTATTTTTCTAGCCAAGGAAGATAGGAAATCTGTTTTTTCCTGTATTGACTTCACATTGTCATGATAAGAGTTATGTCATCTGCAAAATCAAGATCTTCTATTTGGGTCCCATGTACCCAATCAGTGCCGGTTTTACATGTACATCATCTTTTCTTTATAAAGTCTATGGCAATTCCAAAAAGCAATGGAGATAATATACATCCTTGTTTCACGCCTGTTTCAATTTGGAACCATTCGCTCATTCCTTCTTCTGTCTTGATTGCGCAAACATATCCGTTGTAGAGATCTCTAATGATGTTGACAATTAGATGGTATTCCATATAGACTTAAAATTCTCCATAATGAATCTCTGTGTATTCTATCAAATGCTTTGTTTAAAGTCTATGAACTTCACGATTAATGATTTCTGCTTTTCAATATGTTCTTCTTAGAGTAAAGATCTGGTCGAGACAGCTTCTCCCTTTTCGAAATCCTGCCTTTTCTTCTCTCATTGTAGTATCCACTACATCCTTAATTCTATTCACAATCACTTTACAAAATCAAGACTGTTGGAAGTAAAATAGCCCAGTACTAACAGATGAGAACACTAGTCGGCGCACGAAGAATAGGATCTCGATAACAACTTGCCCGAGGTGATAAAATAGACATTGAAACCAGACGGGTTTAAATAATCCAAAACTCTTGTTCTCGACGGATAGTCTGGGAACTGGCCTGGGCAAATAAATAAATTGCCACATGCAAAGGGCTGAACATTCCACAACACTAACCTGACAAGTTATGACTAGATAACCAATCGGGACACATATAGAAACCAGTGGACAGCTTAGGGTCAATTCATCAAGATAGAGAGAGCAGTATAACCAGATACCCGGCGACGAAGATACCCCAAACACTAAGATACTCGGACACTAAGATACTCGGACACTAGGATACTCGGACACTAAGATACTCGGACACTAGGATACTCGGACACTAAGATACTCGAACACTCAGACAGACTCAGATAAATAGATCGTGACCAAGACAGATGTGCAGATAGACATAGACAGAAGTGCATCTTGCGAAATAGACAGAAGGATATAGAAGCAGATATCTATGCTTATGTGATGAAACTACGTGCTAGTTAGACAAAGGTTCTTAGGAGAGTCAGTAAAGAGATGTCGATACAGTGAGTAGAAAACGGAAAGATCTGAACTTATATTTCTTTGACAGTTCATTTAACGAGCTCCAGGTAGATTAGACTAATCTGCATATTAAGACTGAGTTCGTTGATGGCTCATGAGAGCGACAGAGGTAAACTGTTCATAAAATGCTCATGTGATCCAGATTCGTATGCTTATTAAGTTGAGATCTCGTTGATTAAGACTTTCATATGAAATGTTGGATGGACATTATATTCCAAGTTAGAGGAGACAACTGTGTAAATAAAACTTGTGTATTATCATAACGGATAAACGGACTTCATCGTATCATAGTATCTAAATTTGTGTAAGACGGTTCTGTCTTCGTGACAACGTGTATTCCTAATTCTGGACCAGTGAAGTTCTCTGTATGTGCATTATGTTTATTATGTGACCACGTTATAAAGTACTGAACAACATATAAACAATATAAACAAAGTATAGCAAAATAACACATATTATATCAGTTTCATTACCAGCAGTGGGATTTTTTTCTGGCACGCACCAACTAAAGGCGCCGGGGGAGACCCAGCCTCTAAAAATGGGTACCAGAGGAATCTGGGAAGGTAAAGCGGCCAGGCGTGATACTGACCACATCACACTTTCTTGTGCAGAAGGTCATGGAAAATACTGGCCTAACACCGTATTCCCCAATATGTCTTAATGGCATGGAAACGGGAATTTTAACTTTTTAGCTTTTATTTTTTATTACTATGTGAGTGAGTCAGAGATGGTGAGTGCTGTAAATCTGGCGGTAAGATGTCCCTCTTTGTGTTCCTTCTCCCTTGTCTAGAGAAGATTGTAAAAATGATACTGATGAGCCTGTCCGACAATTATAGTGGATTTGTGTTCACATTTGTAGTCAGTGTCGTTTCGACTTGTCAAAGAACCAGACATACAATGACAAGAAATGATTGACACTGATGTTAAACTTACTGTCAGTCCACGCCTGCACAGTAGCCATGTCACAGGTACACAGTGCGCGACAATATCAGTGGAACAGAGGATAACGATTTCTTTCACTCTATAACATGTCATGAATTTAGAAGCAGTGATTTAGTCACAGGACATGTCATGAACTTAGAAGAGGTGATTTAGTCACAGGACATGTCATGAACTTAGAAGAGGTGATTTAGTCACAGGACATAATCATGAATTTAGAAGCTGTGATTTAGTCATTGGTATTGCAGAATAATAATAATAATAATAATAATAATAATAATAATAATAATAATAATAATAATAATAATAATAATACCTCAATCTTTCGTCATGTTAAGTAAGGTTCAGATCACTAAGGAAAGGTGAATGTCCACGAAAAGTGAAGTATGAGCTTTATTTCTTTTGCATAAATAGAAGAGCAACATAAAAACATAAATAACTAAATATGTAACATATCCGACTGTTGACAACACTCAAATAAAGAGAAATAAAAGAAACTAAAATACACGTGTATGCTAGTCTAATTTGTACCTTAATATCATATAGCACATAGTAAAATCTCTAACTGACATTTAAAACGCAATGACACAAATAATATACTTTAGTAAAAAAAAAACGAGCAAAATATTATGCTTTAGTCGCAAAAACGACCATTATAATATACTTTACCCACAGAATCCATCATAATAATATACTTTAGTTACATAAACGACCAAAATAATATACTTTTGTGAGAAAAAAACGACATAAACAATACCTTTAAGAACAAATGCAAGAGATTTGTTGAGGACAACTTCAGAAACTTCTACACTTTGAACCACTTCTATTTATAGAATGAAGAACAACGAAAAAAAAGAACACGGACCAGGGGTACCATGGTGACGAAAGACCGAAAGTGCGAAAATGTGAAACTTTGTAATGATTGTAAATAGAAGTGTATAGTACAGTTTACAAAGCTACAGACGGAGTGAGGAAAATAAGAATCAGTAAGATGAGAATGTATAATGAAAACCAAAAAAGATCCAATATTTCGGCGTGAACCTTTTTCAAGGGCTACATACACAAACACAACACAACATATAACAAAAAGAAAATAAAAAAAACTTTACTTTATGGCAATCTACCTCCTTGATGAAAAGAAAGCGCCAGAATGAGTCCTAGAGACCAGGCTGTGATGTCACACAGGAAAGCGGATTAAACCAATAGGATATCGGCGCCAGTGAATGGTAGAAATCAGGATGGAGGGGGAGGAGGGGGAGGAAAGAGACCAGTAGGGGCAATAAACACCTGTAGGCCGCTTAGAGAAGAAGGTACTGGTAGATGGGTAGAGGGAAGAAGAGAAGAGAGGAGAAAACGTGAAGCTCTATCGAATTGCTCGGCGGTAAAACAAGAAAGTAAAGTAAGAATCGCAGAAAATAAGTGGAAATCTAAAGAAGTTTAAAGGAAGCTGAATAAATTGTTAATTCCCGCTAGGTGGAGACAGCTAGCCTGGAAAATAAGGCGCTGTTCTAGGACTCTCCGAGATCGTACATCAGAAGAACAAGAGCGGATCGCACTGACAGAAATGTCCCACTTACCCCTGTGATTGCTCTGGCACAAGTGCTTTGACACCGGGGTCCATGCGCTCTTAGAAATGTTAAGATGTCCACAAAAAAGATCTCCTAAGCATAAACCGGTCTCCTCTATATACTTCATGTCACAACGTTTACACATAATGGCATAAATAACATTGCGTGAAGTGCAGGTAAAGCTCTCCTGAACTGTTAACGTGGACTTAGGGAAGGAGATCTGGCTAGCCTCAACAACAAACGGGCAAGTGCTGCAGCTACGACGTTAACGTCTGGTAACATAAAAAGTGTCATCTGTCTTAAGGCGACTTCTCACTAAAAGGTCACTGAGGTTTTTATCCCGTCTGTAGGCCACCAATGGGGGTTCCCCAGAGAGTTTACGTGTATCAGGCTCCGTCTGGAGTAGATAGAGATTGCGAAACAGTATGCTCTTAACTGCTAAACAATGAGGATGGTGCGTGAGTACCAGTTTTACTCTGTCTGAGCTAAATGGCGGTTTAAGAGTAAGGGGTTGTTGGCGGGATACATGGCTGATGCGGTTCCGAGACAACTCGAGAACATGTTCTGGATAGCTAACATTTTGTGAACTTGATCCTGGAAATCAACATCCTCAGTATACAAATGTCGCAACCTAAGAAGCTGGGAGAAGGTAATACAGCATTTACAAGATCTGGAGTGGGAGGAAGAGTACAAGAGATAGCCGTGAGAGTCTGTAGGTTTATAGTGGACAGAAGTGATAAGTCCGGTAGGGCCGATAGTAACGGCAATGTCGAGAAAGTTATCAGAAGTTGTAGAGACATGGGGGGTGAAAGAAATGACAGGATTGTACTTCATAACAAAACTGACGAAGTTGTCAAGGTCTTCCTCCGGCAGTGATGTGACCCTAATGCCATCATCTTTGTTATAATATAAAAGCAACGAAAGAAAGATAACACAGAAAAACGAAGAGATGAAAAGCAGAGTATTTGTGTATTAAGCATTGAAGACTACATGATATTATATATTTATGAGAGTACGTATCTTAAAAACAAACCCTGTAGCTAGGGGAATGCTAACTTCCTGTACTCTGAATTACTTGGTGAAGATACAATGTGACTATCGGCCAGCTACTTTTTCTAAGACATAAGAGGATTACCTTTACTTTGTTTTTAAAAATTAGAATGGACAAAAAACGACTCCCACACCAAGCATTTAAGTTGTCACCACGGGATAAAAGAAAGCGTGTAAGAACCAAAGACAGACTAAGAAGATTTATCACCAAGGAGTGTTCAACAATGCTCATCAGAAACACCGAAGATCTAAAGCAAGCAGAAAGGAATTGCCAGACATGGAGAGCCTTGTCCTCCGCCATATGCGCCGCGTTTGGCCCAAGAGGATTAACTAACAAACAAACAAACTAACTAACTAACTAACTAACTAACTAACTAACTAACTAACTAACTAACTAACTAACTGACTGACTGACTAACTAACTAACTAACTGACTGACTAATTAACTAACTAACTTATTAACTAACTAACTAAGTGAGTAACTAACTAACTAACTAACTAACTAACTAACTAACTAACTAACACTAACTGACTGACTAACTAACTAACTGACTGACTAACTAACTAAGTGACTAACTGACTGACTAACTAACTCACTGACTGACTAACTAACTAACTAAATAAGTGACTAACTAACTAACTAACTAACTAACTAACTAACTAACTGACTAACTGACTAACTAACTAACTCACTGACTGACTAACTAACTAACTAACTGACTGACTAACTAACTAACTGACTGACTAACTAACTAACTAACTAACTAACTAACTAAGTGACTAACTAACTAACTAACTAACTAAGTGACTGACTAACTAACTAACTGACTGACTGACTGACTGACTGACTGAATGACTAACTAACTAACTAACTAACTAACTAACTGACTGACTGACTGACTGACTGTCTGACTGACTAACTAACTAATTAACTGACTGACTAACTGACTGCCTGACTGACTAACTAACTGATTGACTGACTGACTAACTAACTAACTAACTAACTAACTGACTGACTGACTGACTGACTAACTAACTAACTAACTAATTAACTGACTGACTGACTGTCTGTCTGACTGACTGACTAACTAACTGACTAACTAACTAACTGACTAACTAACTAACTAACTAACTAACTAATTAACTGACTGACTGACTGTCTGACTGACTGACTAACTAACTAACTAACTGACTAACTAACTAACTAACTAACTAACTAACTAACTAACTAACTAACTAACTAACTAACTAACTAACTAACTAACTAACTAACTAACTAATTAACTGACTGACTGACTTTCTGACTGACTGACTAACTAACTAAGTAATAAAATGTGTTTTCATTTCTAGTACCAGAGAGCTCCTCCGTTTATTCATTCATTCGTTATCATGTCCCTTGCTCAACTTTGCCTCCCTAATAGTTCTCTTGAACACTTCTCTGTTATAATGAAGACGTACATCTGCTGATTTATCTATTCGCAAATCATCAACAAAATCTTGTTGCCATCTTGGCTTTGGTCTTCCTCTCTTTCTTATTCCAATATTTTCTGTTTTCTCCAAACTCTCATGACGTTTAATATGTTCAAAATAGAGAGCTCGTTCAAAATCTTAAAATCAAACTTTCCAAATAATGTCCATTGAGTTTTCCTGATTTTTAATGTTACACAGAGATTTAAATTTAGAGTTATAATTGTAGTAAATGAGAAAAGACACACTGGAATTGATCATTTGAACTATTCCAACAAGTCTGATTATTATGGCATATATGTCATTGTTCTGACCTTCAAGGTTGAACGTTGGTACTATCAGTCCAGTTATTGTCACGATGATCTTGGGTGTGTTGCTGATAACGTACAGAAGTGAGACCAGGGCGACTTGGCGAACAACACGGATCTCTTTCTGTCCTAGTCTGCTAGAGGCTGAACTCTGATCTTTATCAATGTCTTTCTGTTTGGATGTCCAGATCTGGCTTTGTTGATCTTTTGAGATTGTTGGAGTAGGAAGAAAGGACTGCCGGAATTTAGAAACTTGACGAAGACTATAAGTCAAGATAGAAAAGCAAATAGAAACAACAACTTGCGTGACGGGTATAAGAAAACAATCTTTCATTCCCAAGAGAATATTCTTAATGTTTTCTCTTTGTGGAGAAAACCATAACTTTAAGCGAGTCGTGTTTGTAGCTTTGTCCAGCTGCAGTTTCATGCCCATGGTAGCAAATAACGGCATATAACTAACAACTGATATTACAGAAAGTGCTGACATAATCCAGAATGATCTTTTCCTTGTGAATGCATCCTTAAAATACAGTGGTTTGAACACACAAAGACACCGGGCAAGTGCTAGGAATGACGTGATTAACATTGTGTTTGTATATACTGAGTTTCCAGTGTTGCCTAAAAATACAATGATTCCATACAGATCAATCTCAAAATACACAGAATACTGAGTTTTAGCCTCCAGTTGCCATGTTACCGCGAAAACTTGAATAGCTAATAAGACAGTAATGTAACAAAGATCAGAACAGGACAGAAAAAGGAACGACACTGTAACCCCGTCCTTGACCCCCATAGCTATAAATGTTTGAACGTTTGTCAAGTTTCCAGCCAGGCCTAAAATTCCAATTATAATACCAAAAGAGGACAGAATGTCATGGGCAAGGCTATGATGACTATCTGACAACAAATTGCTGGTACCAGACGGAGGAGACATTCTTTTACCAGTTCAAATTTGTGGAAAAAAAAACTGATTAGCCACCGCTAAATCATTTGTAGAAATACGGAATCCATGCATGTGATGTTAGTGTTTTTTAATCTCCCTTTTTTCATAAACAAAGTTCTTATACCATTTTTCTTATACCTTGTTGATATTATACCATTGTTTTTATACCTCGTTGACAGTATACCATTGTTCTTGCAACTTGTTGATAGTATACCATTGTTCTTGTTAACTTGTTGATATGAAAGAAACTCCCCACCGTCCTAGAGACAAACTTCTGGCTCTTGTTGTCACCTGCTTCTCATGAATCCTGTTTCTCTGGTTTTTCTCACGTCAAGCCACAACTGCTGTGAAGATTGTGAAGAAGTTAGAAAATCTTCTTAAGCATTTTCTATAGTCCGAAATCTGGTTTGTTACATACCAAAGACTGCATTAATTACAGACGTCAGGTAGGTAATGCATTTCATATCTTCGTACAGTAAGAAATCTTCAGAAGATATTGTCAAGATAACGCCTGTAGATTCTGGACTTTGGAAGATATACCGGTGACAAATTCTTGGTGTTGCATTTAAGAAACATCAGAGTGATTTATTTAAAATAAAAGCTAAAGT
>CM019693.1:56011872-56039372 GCA_009760885.1 Achatina immaculata
ATCCGATCCATGGCAAAGAAAAGGCAGAAATCCACTGTCTTACGAGTTATTAAAGGTCTTTATAAAGGTCAGCACGAAGATGTGCCCTAAAGAAACACATCAGTTGCCTGACATCTCTGATTAAAGTAGTTTTTTTTTCATGTTTCTAATCAGATCTACTGAAACAAAAAAGAAAACTTGAAAGCACAGTTTTCCTCCCATGGACACTGACAGCCAGGAACAAAAGAAAGATCTTCAGGACAGAAATGAGCTCTTTAAGAAGAATATTAAATGTGACAAGAAGAAACTTAATAAGAAATGACACCACCAGGGCAAAGGTTGAAGTAACACAAGTATTACACTTTATCCAGAAATAGCAAGTCAGATGGTTTGGTCATATTACACGGTTACCGCCAGATAGTATATCATAGACAACATTCACACTAAGATTTGTAGGTAACAGAGAAAGAGGCCGCCCACGCGGAGATGGAGAGAGGAAATTACAGAAGCCTTAAGTATCCCATTATATGAAGAAAATCGTTGAGCCCTATCAAGACGTCTGTTTGTCCCCTCAACACCGAAAGGTATATAAGGAAGGAGACATGACAAGACAATGAGATCTCTTAACTACAGAAAATATTTAAGATCTATTTAATGCTTCATATTCCTCGCATTTTCCACAGAATGTGCCACTGTGGCTTCGAAAGTGAAGAAGACGAAAAAGAGTTGATGTAATTCTGAGAAATGAATGAAAATAGTGCTACGGTTAAACACTATACAACGGTTTCCACCAATCTCTCGAGATACATCAAGAACGCTATTAAAAGTAGTTTGTACAAAAGAAAAAAAAAACACTGGCATCACGTGTATGGGATAAATGTTTCTGTACTTGATTCTGTAGAAGCATAAGTTGAACATTAACGTGTAAATTCTTCTCACAATTTGGATGACAAAGATGTCTTCAGCGACCACTGTTAGCAGTTTACTCTCCGATGTTCAGCCAATCTTGGTCAAGACATCTTGTCTGCGTCCGGTTTAATAATTGACCTTATCGCTCTGGCTGGAAACTTGACAAACGTTCCAACATTTATAGCCATGGGGGTCAAGGACGGGGTCACTGTTTTATTCCTTTTTTTGTCCTGTTCTGACTTTTTTAAGTTATTGTTGAATTAGCCATTCACGATTCCGCAGAAATATGTCTAATGTTTGTTTTTGTTTTTAGACGTATCTGCTTGGAATCATCATCTTCTTAGCCAAAACTGGAAATTTAATATATAAAAACGTAATATTAATCACATCTTTCCTTGCGCTTGTTCGATGTCTTTGTGTGTTCAAACCACTGTATTTTAAGGATGCATTAAAGAGGAAAAGGTCATTCTGGATTATGTCAGCATTTTCTGTAATATCAGTTATTAGTTATATACCAGTACTTTCTACCATGGGAATGAAATGGCAGCTGGACAAAGCTACAAACACGACTCGTTTAAAGTTAAAGTTTTCTCCACAAAGAGAAATTATAAAGATTATACTTTGGGGAATGAAAAAATTTTTCTTATACGCGTCACGTACGTTCTTGTTTTTATGTTTTTCTATCTTGACTTGTAGTCTTCGTCAAATTTCTAAGTTCCGCCAATTCTTTCTCTCTACCCCAACAATCTCAAAATAAAAAAACACCCAACAAGGCCAGATCTGGACATCAAAACAGAAAGAAATCACTGAAGATCAGAGTTCAGTCTCTAACAGACTAGGACGGAAAGAGATCCAAGTTGTGGTCACGTCGCCCTGGTGTCATTGCTGTATGTCATCTCCAGCACTCCCAAGATCATCGTGACAATAACTGAACAGATAGTACCAGCATTCAATACTGTAGATCCGTATAAAAACATTTATAGCCTAATCTTTGCACTGGTTGAAATTATTCAACTGATAAATTCTAGTTGATATTTTTTCATATACTACAATTATAACTCTAAATTTAAAGCTTTTTTTCAAATGTTAAAATCAGGAACAATTGTAGATATTATTAAGGTATAAGCACTGTTACCGATCTGTAAAATGAAGTATTATTCGAAAAGAAATTAATTTTTTTAATTAATAGATTAAGCAATTAATTTGATCACTTCAGAAACGTCCAAGAAAAAATATTTTCATTGTAAAATGAAGCAAATAATTTACACGTTTAATTAATATAACTGTGTATCATTAAAATGGAAACAAGATTCTGAGTACTTAAAGGTTACATCGAGCCAATTTTGTTTTATGGATGTGAAGCATGGTCTATGAATAAGAGAGTACAGCGAGAAATGGAGGCCATGGAAATGTGGTTCATAAGAAGGATGTTGAAGTTACCATGGAGAGTTAAGAAAACCAGCGAAGAAGTCTTAAGAGAGGCTGGAGATAAAATGTAAATTACAGCAAAATCAGAGGCAGACAAGAGAGATTTGTAGGATATTTCCTGAGAAGAGGAAAATTGGAACACATTGTGGCAACGAAAAATTGAGGGAAGAAGAGGCAGAGGAAGACAGAGAGAGAAGTTACTAGGAAGAAAGTCACCGGCGGATCTCATAATCAAGTCTAAAGACAGGGAATTGTGGAGAGAAATGATCGCCTACGCCACGCGGCACGGCACTTGATTGATTGAGTGGTATCATTAAAAGATCTAGAAATGTCTAGAAACACAAATTATATGAAGTTAAAAATTACTCCACTATAGTAAATTTAGACCAGTTAGTGTTAAACTCTCATAATTCTCCAAATCTTTATTCTGCTTATTTATCTACACCCGATATGTTCTTCTGACCACACAGCTTCTAACCGCATACTCTTGTGGTCACACAGCTCACCATATACTCTTGTGATCACACAGCTTCTCACCGTAGACTCTTGTGATAACACAGCTTCTCACCATATACTCTTGTGATCACACATATAAATAATATATCTCTTATCCATACACTCCACAATCTGATTTATGCAACGGCATGAAATAAACTTCAATTCTTACATTCCTTCAAAACCAAAATTTATAGAAAAGCTGTTAAAAATTACACCAACCAAGCCATACTTTAAACTACTTTAGACTATGCTTAAAGAGGCATATAATCCATATCAAACAGGTGTTGACAAAGTTTGAAGTTATAGGAACGAATATTACTTGTAAGTTTTACGTAAGTTGGTAAGGCATTCCAAAGGTGGGAAGCTGAGTAAGAGAAGCTTTTTTAAATATGTGAAACCTTGGTTTTGGGAGAATACAATTGCTTAAGCGTTGACTGTGTTATGGGTTAGATTGTAACAACAACTACAGATAAAGTGGAGCATTCTGCGATAGAATTGTATGAATTAACTTGGCCTTGTTGATAACAAATCTCTTCTTGAGGGGTAGAATATCAAGATGTCTGTCCATTTTAGTAATATGTGCTGCATGTTTGTCATGATGATATAGAGAAAACCGTCTTGGAAGGGTACATAATGGGAAAAAGAAAGAGAGGAAGACCAAGGCGAAGATGGCTGCAAGACGTCGTTGATGATCTGCAAATGGATGCATCAGCAGCAGGCCATCTTTCCCACAACCGAGAGGCCTACAGGAGTGCTGTTAGTGAGGCAAATTTCCGCAAGGGACATGCAAATGAATGAATGAGTATTTGTCATCTATATATAATCCTTACTGCTCGTTTTTGAAGTGAATAAAGTCTTTTCATATTTGACATGGAACAACGATCCCAGACTGTGGAAGTGTAGTAAGTCTGCTGTTGATGTCCTCTGTGCTGTAGAAAATGGAGACAGCACAGAGGACATCAACAGCAGACTTACTAGAGCAAACCAGGCTTTTGCAATGCTACAGAATATATGGAAGTTTGTATCTGTGACATGTATTATATTCTCCTGTCGTATATGTCAAGAAAATGTTTAATTTTAGCAACACCGTAAAATTTTTGTGCAATTAGTTAGACTGTCTACATGATGATTCCAGGAGAGGTGGTGGTCAATCATGAGACCTAGAGTTTTATGTTCACTAACATTCTCTATCTGTGAAGTTCCAGCGTGGAGCTGTAGTGTTGCTGTTGGTGAATTTGTTAATTTCTGTCTTGTAATGAGCATGGATTTTGTTTTACTGGTGTTTATGAGCATTCTGTTGTTGTTGCTCCAGCTAATTAGACTGTTTATTTCAATTTGAAGAGTTGACTCAAGGTGAATATAGTCACTGTCACTAGTGTAAAATGTGCAGTCATCAGATAAAGCAATTTAGTGGACATAACATCCCTTCATGAAGTTGAAATACTCGCCGAGAACAGGAAAACCTGGCAAACAACTATGCGAGCCCTGTATGACGTTTAACGGCATGGAAATAACGTAAGATGTAAGAAATAATTTAAATCTTTCTTACATGCAGCTTTATCAAAACTTTTCAGCACGGCTTCGTAAGAGAATTCAAAATATGGACAATTCGTGTTAATTGCTGAGAAATGAAAGTCATATCTGAAGGTTTTTAAACACATTTAGGACCTTGGTTTTATCCTGATGTCCATGGATCTTCGTAAGGGGAGCGGGTTGAAAAAGGGGGGGGGGTTGTTTGGTGCTCATTGATTTTCACGACTAAAAAAACATTTAAACTGGATCTGGGTTCTCTTTAGTGTTTTGTTTTTAATGTAGGGGGTCTACAGCTGCTCTCAGACCAGAAATCCGATCCATGGCAAAGAAAAGGCAGAAATCCACTGTCTTACGAGATTATTAAAGGTCTTTATAAAGGTCAGCACGAAGATGTGCCCTAAAGAAACACATCAGTTGCCTGACATCTCTGATTAAAGTAGTTTTTTTTTCATGTTTCTAATCAGATCTACTGAAACAAAAAAGAAAACTTGAAAGCACAGTTTTCCTCCCATGGACACTGACAGCCAGGAACAAAAGAAAGATCTTCAGGACAGAAATGAGCTCTTTAAGAAGAATATTAAATGTGACAAGAAGAAACTTAATAAGAAATGACACCACCAGGGCAAAGGTTGAAGTAACACAAGTATTACACTTTATCCAGAAATAGCAAGTCAGATGGTTTGGTCATATTACACGGTTACCGCCAGATAGTATATCATAGACAACATTCACACTAAGATTTGTAGGTAACAGAGAAAGAGGCCGCCCACGCGGGAGATGGAGAGAGGAAATTACAGAAGCCTTAAGTATCCCATTATATGAAGAAAATCGTTGAGCCCTATCAAGACGTCTGTTTGTCCCCTCAACACCGAAAGGTATATAAGGAAGGAGACATGACAAGACAATGAGATCTCTTAACTACAGAAAATATTTAAGATCTATTTAATGCTTCATATTCCTCGCATTTTCCACAGAATGTGCCACTGTGGCTTCGAAAGTGAAGAAGACGAAAAAGAGTTGATGTAATTCTGAGAAATGAATGAAAATAGTGCTACGGTTAAACACTATACAACGGTTTCCACCAATCTCTCGAGATACATCAAGAACGCTATTAAAAGTAGTTTGTACAAAAGAAAAAAAAAACACTGGCATCACGTGTATGGGATAAATGTTTCTGTACTTGATTCTGTAGAAGCATAAGTTGAACATTAACGTGTAAATTCTTCTCACAATTTGGATGACAAAGATGTCTTCAGCGACCACTGTTAGCAGTTTACTCTCCGATGTTCAGCCAATCTTGGTCAAGACATCTTGTCTGCGTCCGGTTTAATAATTGACCTTATCGCTCTGGCTGGAAACTTGACAAACGTTCCAACATTTATAGCCATGGGGGTCAAGGACGGGGTCACTGTTTTATTCCTTTTTTTGTCCTGTTCTGACTTTTTTAAGTTATTGTTGAATTAGCCATTCACGATTCCGCAGAAATATGTCTAATGTTTGTTTTTGTTTTTAGACGTATCTGCTTGGAATCATCATCTTCTTAGCCAAAACTGGAAATTTAATATATAAAAACGTAATATTAATCACATCTTTCCTTGCGCTTGTTCGATGTCTTTGTGTGTTCAAACCACTGTATTTTAAGGATGCATTAAAGAGGAAAAGGTCATTCTGGATTATGTCAGCATTTTCTGTAATATCAGTTGTTAGTTATATACCAGTACTTTCTACCATGGGAATGAAATGGCAGCTGGACAAAGCTACAAACACGACTCGTTTAAAGTTAAAGTTTTCTCCACAAAGAGAAATTATAAAGATTATACTTTGGGGAATGAAAAAATTTTTCTTATACGCGTCACGTACGTTCTTGTTTTTATGTTTTTCTATCTTGACTTGTAGTCTTCGTCAAATTTCTAAGTTCCGCCAATTCTTTCTTTCTACCCCAACAATCTCAAAATAAAAAAACACCCAACAAGGCCAGATCTGGACATCAAAACAGAAAGAAATCACTGAAGATCAGAGTTCAGTCTCTAACAGACTAGGACGGAAAGAGATCCAAGTTGTTGGTCACGTCGCCCTGGTGTCATTGCTGTATGTCATCTCCAGCACTCCCAAGATCATCGTGACAATAACTGAACAGATAGTACCAGCATTCAATACTGTAGATCCGTATAAAAACATTTATAGCCTAATCTTTGCACTGGTTGAAATTATTCAACTGATAAATTCTAGTTGATATTTTTTCATATACTACAATTATAACTCTAAATTTAAAGCTTTTTTTCAAATGTTAAAATCAGGAACAATTGTAGATATTATTAAGGTATAAGCACTGTTACCGATCTGTAAAATGAAGTATTATTCGAAAAGAAATTAATTTTTTTAATTAATAGATTAAGCAATTAATTTGATCACTTCAGAAACGTCCAAGAAAAAAATATTTTCATTGTAAAATGAAGCAAATAATTTACACGTTTAATTAATATAACTGTGTATCATTAAAATGGAAACAAGATTCTGAGTACTTAAAGGTTACATCGAGCCAATTTTGTTTTATGGATGTGAAGCATGGTCTATGAATAAGAGAGTACAGCGAGAAATGGAGGCCATGGAAATGTGGTTCATAAGAAGGATGTTGAAGTTACCATGGAGAGTTAAGAAAACCAGCGAAGAAGTCTTAAGAGAGGCTGGAGATAAAATGTAAATTACAGCAAAATCAGAGGCAGACAAGAGAGATTTGTAGGATATTTCCTGAGAAGAGGAAAATTGGAACACATTGTGGCAACGAAAAATTGAGGGAAGAAGAGGCAGAGGAAGACAGAGAGAGAAGTTACTAGGAAGAAAGTCACCGGCGGATCTCATAATCAAGTCTAAAGACAGGGAATTGTGGAGAGAAATGATCGCCTACGCCACGCGGCACGGCACTTGATTGATTGAGTGGTATCATTAAAAGATCTAGAAATGTCTAGAAACACAAATTATATGAAGTTAAAAATTACTCCACTATAGTAAATTTAGACCAGTTAGTGTTAAACTCTCATAATTCTCCAAATCTTTATTCTGCTTATTTATCTACACCCGATATGTTCTTCTGACCACACAGCTTCTAACCGCATACTCTTGTGGTCACACAGCTTCTCACCATATACTCTTGTGATCACACAGCTTCTCACCGTAGACTCTTGTGATAACACAGCTTCTCACCATATACTCTTGTGATCACACAGCATAACCCCATATATTCTTGTGATCACACAGCTTCTCACCGTATACTCTTGTGATCACACAGCATAACCCCATATATTCTTGTGATCACAGAGCTTCTCACCATATACTCTTGTGATCACACAGCTTTTCACCCTAAACTGTGATAACACAATATATCGTCATATATTATCGTGATCACACAGCTTCTCGCCGTATACTCTTATGATAACACAACATCTCGCCGTATATTCTTGATATTCTTCTGATCACACAGCTTCTCACCGTATATTCTTGTGATAACACAGCATATCGCCGTATATTCTTTATCTTGTTGTGATCACACAGCATCTCACCGTATTCTCTTGTGATAACACAGCATATCGCTGTATACTCTTGTGATCACACAGCATCTCACCGTATACTCTTGTGATCACACAGCAAAGAGCAGAACCTCTATCTTAGTGCAAAGAAAACTAAATTGAAACAACTGATAAAACAAACAAGGCAGCTGATATATGTATCAATGAGGAAAAACTGGAAGAAATGGAGTGTTTTGAATATCTTGGATCACTACTAACTAATAATGAAGATACAATGAGGGAAATTAAAAGGAGGTCATCTATCGCTCTTCAGAAAGTAAAACAACTAAAGAATCTGTGGAGAGGAGCAGACAGAACCACAAAAATAAGAATTTTAGGGGCATGCATCTTTCCCATCGCAACATATGCCTGTGAGACGTGGACACTTAACAAAACAGCTGAGAAACACATAAATGCCTTTGAATGTAAATGCTACAGAAGAGTTCTCCAAATATCGTGGACACAAAAAAAGAACAAATATATCTATACTACAAGAGCTTAATATTGAAGAAGGCTGGCTAGTAAAGAGGATTAAAGAGAGAAAACTTAAATATTTTGGACACATTAAACGTCTTGATAATTTAGAGAAGACCATATTGGAAGGATACATAATGGGAAAAAGAAAGAGAGGAAGACCAAAACGAAGATGGCTGCAAGACATCATTGACGATCTGGAAATGGATGCAACAGCAGCAGGCAATCTTGCCCACAACCGAGAGGCCTACAGGAGTGCTGTTTGGGAGACAAAGTTCCGCAAAGGACATGCAAATGAATGAATGATAGCCTAATTCTTGCACTGCTGAAATTATTCATCTGATAAATTAGAATATATTTTTTTCGTATACTGCAATTATAACTCTAAATTTAAAACGTTTTGCAAATGTTAAAATCAGGAACAGCTGTATACATTATAAAGGTATAAGCACTGTTACTGATCTGTAAAAAGAACTATTATTCGAAAAGAAATTAATTATTAATTAATAGATTAAGCAATTAATTTGATCACTTCGGAAACATACAAGAAAAAAATATTTTCATTGCAAAATGGAGCAAATAATTTACACGTTTATATATATAACTATGTATCATTAACATGGAAACAAGATTCCGAGTACTTAAAGGTTACATCGAGCCAATTTTGTTTTATGGATGTGAAGCATGGTCTGTGAATAAGAGAGTACAGTGAGAAATGGAGGCCATGGATATGTGGTTCATAAGAAGGATGTTGAAGGTAAGATGGACAGCTAAGATAACCAACGAAGAAGTCTTAACAGAGGCTGGATTTAAAAGGCAAATTACATCAAAGATAAGAGGCAGATAAGCGAGATTTGTAGGACATTTTCTGAGAGGAGCAAAATTGTAACACACTGTGGCTATTGGAAAACTTGAGGGAAGAAGAGACAGTTGAATACAGAGAGAGAAGTTACTGGATGGGCTGTCATTGTGGCTAGGAAGAAAGTCTCCGGCGGATCTCATAAGGATCTAAAGACGAAATAGTGGAGAGAAATGATCGTCTACGCCACGCGGCACGGCACTTGATTGATTGAGTGGTATCATTAAAAGATCTAGAAATGTCTAGAGACATAAACTATATGAAGTTAAAAATTACTCCACTAGAGTAAATTTAGACCAGTTAGTGTTAAACTCTCAAAATTCTCCATATCTTTCTTCTGCTTATTTATCTTCACACAGTATGTTCTTGTAATCACACAGCTTCTCACCATATACTCTTGTGATCATACAGCTTCTCACTGTATACTCTTGTGATCACACAGCTTCTCACCGTATACTCTTGTGACCACACAGCTACTCACAGTATACTCTTGTGATAACATAGCATACCAATGTATATTCTTGTGATCACACAGCTTCTCACCGTATACTCTTGTGATAACACAGCATATCGCCGTATATTCTTCTGATCACACAGCTTCTCACCGTATACTCTTGTGATAACACAGCATATCGCCGTATATTCTTGTGATCACACAGCTTCTCACCGTATACTCTTGTGATAACACAGCATATCGCGGTATATTCTTGTGATCACACAGCATCTCACCATATACTCTTGTGATAAAACAGCATATCGCCGTATATTCTGGGAAACTTGCTGTCCGTCTTTACAAGTTAATAATGTTTGTTGTGAAGGACTATACACAGCACATTTCGTAGACTAGGACCATCTGCTATAGATGTTGGACGTCCTGAATTGGTAACACATTTCTCCAATTTTTCCGTGTGCATTTAACTTCAATCTAAACGTCTTCGCTTAATTTTTCTCTTGAATGTTTCCCGTTTCTCGTCACGTTATTTATTCACTTCGGAAACTGGCCGCTTACGAAAAGTAAAATAGGAGCAATAATGGAACAAAATAAAATTAATCTATTACTGTTTCATTAATGCCTTTATTAAAAAAAAACTTCTCTGACTAAACTTGTAGCTTCACACAATATGTTCTTCTGACCACACAGCTTCTCACTGTATACTCTTGTGATCACACAGCTTCTAACTGAATACTATTGTGATCACACAGTTTCTCACCGAATACTATTGTGATCACACAGCTTCTAACCATATATTCTTGTGATCACACAGCTTCTCACTGTATACTCTTGTGTTCACACAGCTTCTAACCATATATTCTTGTGATCACACAGCTTCTCACTGTATACTCTTGTGTTCACACAGCTTCTAACCGTATACTCTTGTAATCACACAGCTTCTCACTGAATACTCTTGTGATCTCACAGCTTCTAACTATATACTCTTGTGATCACACAGCTTCTAACCGTATACTCTTGTGATCACACAGCTTCTAACTGTATACTCTTGTGATCACACATCTTCTAACCGTATATGCTTATGATCACACAGCTTCTCACTGTATACTCTTGTGATCACACAGCTTCTAACTGTATACTCTTGTGATTACACAGCTTGTCACTGTATACTCTTGTGATTACACAGCTTCTAACTATATACTCTTGTGATCACACAGCTTCTAACTGTACACTCTTGTGATCACACAGCTTCTCACCGAATACTCTTGGATACTCACTGTCTATTAATATAACTGCTTTTTAATTCCCTTGTCTTTTCTCATTTTCTTTTCCCTAGCGCCTCCTTGAGGAATACAGATACAAGATATTCACATGCTGCGATGTCGTGTGGATTTGGTGAATGTGGAAGACACTCAAAATGTGCGTTGTTGTTAATGTTTCTTCTGAACATTTAATGTTCAAGGACTGGACTTTCCAGTCCCAGGAACAAATTTGTTTTTTATAAATAGAAACAACGAGGCTTTCGTACGGTAAATTAAGAGAACACAGTTTTGTGGGATTAGACCTCTAAAAAATCGTAGACAAAGCGCTTTAGTTGACTATGCTTACATATCACCTTTTTTTGGAGGTGCTAGTAGCGCAGTCAGATGGCACGCTGTTCTCTCGTGACTAGACGGCTGCTCCTCCTACCAGAGTCTGTGTTCGAATCCCAGGTAATTCTCTTGTAATTTTTCTTTCTCTCACGTCTCACTAAAGTTCTTTGTCTACGATTTTTTCCAGGTCTAATCCTACAAATGCTGATGACACAGTATTGCTGTCCACAACAGAAAAAGGAATGGAAAAACTAATTATGTCAGTCCGCAAGAACAGCGAAGAGCAGAACCTCTATCTTAATGCAAAGAAAACTAAATTGATGACAACTGACAAAACAAACAAGGCAACTGAAATATGTATCAATGAGGAAAAACTGGAAGAACTGGAGAGTTTTGAATATCTTGGATCGCTACTAACTAATAATGGAGATACATTGAGGGAAATTAAAAGGAGGACATCTATCGCTCTTCAGAAAGTAAAACAAATAAAGAATCTGTGGAGAGGAGCAGACAGAACCACAAAAATAAGATTTTTAAGGGCATGCATCTTTCCCATAGCAACATATGCCTGTGAGACCTGGACATTTAACAAAACAGCTGAGAAACACATAAATGCCTTTGAATGTAAATGCTACAGAAGAGTTCTCCAAATATCGTGGACACAAAAAAGAACAAATATATCTATACTACAAGAGCTTAATATTGAAGAAGGCTGGCTAGTGAAGAGGATTAAAGAGAGAAAACTGAAATATTTTGGACAAATTAAACGTCATGATAATTTGGAGAAGACCTTATTGGAAGGATACATAATGGGAAAAAGAAAAAGAGGAAGACCAAGACGAAGATGGCTGCAAGACATCTTTGACGATCTGGAAATGGATGCAACAGCAGCAGGCCATCTTGCTCACAACCGAGAGGCCTACAGGAGTGCTGTTTGGGAGGCAAAGTTCCGCAAGGGACATGCAAATGAATGAATGAATGAATCCTACAAAACTGTGTTCTCTTACTTTCCAGTCCCAGTAGAGCGTAAGCATCAATATTCCGGTTTACGGAGTTGTATAGAACTTATCTGCTGTCAAAGGAAGAATACCACTACTCCTTGCTAGCTCACTTCGTTTCCTGCTAGAAGTAATGTACCTAGCATTCATCTTCAGTGACTTCACATCGTAGAAACAATTTTCCGTTTGGTATAACAGGTAGTAAAACACTTTCACAAACATTCTCGCGATCACCTGTCAGATCTGGTGTGAGTTGTTTAGTTACCAATCAGGAGGAGATAGTTCGATACTGCAGAACTTCGTGGATGTTCTGGTGCGATGAACCATAACCAGTGCACCAAAACTTCGTGAAATCTGTGGTGCGCTGAACCATAATCAATCTTACGTTTTTCGGCAACTTCATCAGTTGTTGTCCACCGGGTTTCACTGTGTCACGCAGCGTCAGTGCCAACACTTTTATCAGGCCAGAGGGCCCAGGCTGTATCACCCATTTCTGACACCCTTCTGTAGAACTTCATTGGCCATTGAAATTCGCTAATGCAACAAGCACGTGTCTCATATTTCTTCTTCATTCAACAGTGAATATCTGGAGGTCTCACTTTCATTACCCAAGAAACGAATGAATATCTGGAGGTCTCACTTTCATTACCCAAGAAAAGAATGAATATCTGGAGGTCTCACTTTCATTACCCAAGAAACGAATGAATATCTGGAGGTCTCACTTTCATTACCCAAGAAACGAATGAATATCTGGAGGTCTCACTTTCATTACCCAAGAAACGAATGAATATCTGGAGGTCTCACTTTCATTACCCAAGAAACGAATGAATATCTGGAGGTCTCACTTTCATTACCCAAGAAACGAATGAATATCTGGAGGTCTCACTTTCATTACCCAAGAAACGAATGAATATCTGGAGGTCTCACTTTCATTACCCAAGAAACGAATGAATATCTGGAGGTCTCACTTTCATTACCCAAGAAACAAATGAATATCTGGAGGTCTCACTTTCATTACCCAAGAAACGAATGACTACGCGATGTGTAAATATATATACCTATATTCTAACCTAGTTCTCTGAATAAAGGGAACTTTGCAGCTTCACCACTTGGGCTATGATGATTAGGTTGGCGTCCTCTGCTTTCACACAAGATAATAAATGATGGTCAAGATTTCTGGTCAGCTTCCACTTCGTCTTGGTAGTCTCTGGTAGAGCGAGGAGTACAATATTTGTGCAAACATTAGCTAAATATCATCAATGTAGAGATAAATCTACAAACATTGATAACAACATCAAATACCTATTCTTGTTCTGGTCTCTTTGTGACAACAAATTGTTGTTATATGCAGCTGATTATGATGAAGTAGAGACATCATGTTCGGTAGGAAGTGGATTATAGTGACATGCTCGAAGACATGATGTAATCACAAGAAGCTAACTTCTCCGCAGCTCCACCACCAAAGTGAATACCATGAAAGCTGCTTCCCGTTATTTAGGCTGAAGGTAGAAATATTGATGTATTTATATAAATACTAGAATAAAACAGAATATCTGCTGTCTCCGGGACTCTTATAACTATCACGTTGACATTTCCCGTTGATGTAATGTAACTTTTCTGCTCTACAGTTATGCTCTGCTGTACTAACTGCAACATCTTATGCTGGTTGAATGTGGATACTACTTTTACTTTTCTCAAGTTATATGTACTTCTCTTCTGTTACTACTTTAATACTATTCTTACATTCATTTACAGTTGAGATTGTACTCTTGCACTTACAGTCGAGATTATACTCTTTCACTTAGAGTGGAGATTAATCTCTTTCCATGTCTGCTGAACTATTCCCTTCTCAGACTTTTACTTCCAGGAACGATCATTCCCTCAGTGTAGTTAGCAGCACAGTAGCAGCAATGTTACGTGTTAAAGACTTTGTTGATGTACAGGCGACGATGACGATGAACGATGTTGAATGAACAACAGTGGCATACACATCCAAGAACACATGACAGGACGAAATGTCAGCTCAAGACAACATGGCATATATTCCAGGCAACTAATGATGTCCGCAGACTTCGTCGGCACCAGAACTTTTAACTACGTTCTAAACTTCTGCTAAATCTAACATGGTACACACACACAGAAACTACATTCTATCACAGACAATCTAACCTTTCTACTCTGTACCAACTCAAACTTCAAACTGTTTTCATAACATCTCCTTTCTCCTCATGACAGTTCTTTCTCGCAAATTATACATGAACATGAATCGCATGTGCAAAATGAGTTCAAGGGGAACAAAGCCACTGATTTCTACGGGACATAACCCGTTTTATCCCAACTTTCCACTTCTCTGAAGACTTGTCTAACTTGCTTTTTATCATTCTATCATTCTATTACAGAAAGACCAGGGACAGGTTGTAGGTTAGGACCTAGTTTAGAGACACGAACGGGTGTGGCACAGTTTTAAAAAAAGTACCATTCCTACCACTTGTGGCAAATGTGGTTCCAATCTTTATTTATCTTTTTATCTCTTTGTGTAAAATTGCACCATACATCTTTTTTGCTTAACTCTGATCCAATGAATTTCAGTGCTGTGATATGTTAATGGAAGACACCAATGCGTGTCCTTTTATATTCACAGTATTTAGAATTGTATGGAAAGTCGCTTTGAAGCTACTTGTTAGGATTTGAGATTGTATTGAGACGTGAAGTAGTGATTTGGAATACAACATTGTTACATTGTTTATATAAAGAATATTTCTGTTACGGAAGGAATACATTTTGGAAAAATTCCTGTCAAATAAAGTTTCTAAAGGGGCAAAACCGTATTAATGTTTGCAAAGCAACCCAGTTGGTTAATTCCCTGGAAAATAAAGTTACTGAATATATCTTCCTTTAACATCTTACAACTTCTCGCAAATTGTTAACAAACCTACTAGAGTTGCTGAATCATCATCAACACTAATAGATCATATTTATGTAGCCCATCCAGGAAACATTACTGAATGTACTGTCCCTCATGTGTCGCTGAGTGATCACTACCCGGTCTGCTGTACGTGGTCACATAAGGGGTATAAAATACCAAAACACAAATATACCAGCATCAAATATAGAAACTTTAAAAACTTTAACTTGGAATTATTTTTAACTGATCTAAAAGCTTTGCCTCTTACGTACGTTTTCCAGTTAACAAATCCAGATGAGGCTATCGAATACTGGATCAAGATATTTCGAAATGTTTTTGACAAGCATGTCCCCATCAAAGAAATGAGAGTAAAACACGTAACAAAATCCCCGTGGATAACTCCCGATATATTGCAACTCATGAGGAAACGGGATGAAGCTCATAAAAGCAGAAATTTCAGTAGCTATCGTTCACTTAGGAATAAGGTGCAGTATTTAATTAGGCAGGAAAAGAAAAATTACTTCAGAAATTTAGTGAAAGACAAAACTGATAGTAAATCAATCTGGAAAGCGATTAATACTCTTGTAAATAAAAGGAAGCAAACTGACCCACAAACACTTAATGGTGAACATACTTGCACTAACTTCAGTGAACATTTTAGGGAAGAAATTAGTATTCTAAAATCTTCATTACCGACCCCTAATTGCGACCTGAGCGTGTTGAAAACTTTCAGCGACAGTAAATGTGTAAAGCTAAAACAAATTAATATTCCTTTCCTCACAGTCGGTGAGGTTTATAACTACATCCGGTCCTTAAAGAACACTAACTCAGCAGGATGTGATGACATTAGTAACAAGATACTACGCTACGCTGCACCAGTTATCACAGACACACTAACATACTTATACAACTCGTGTATTGACAACAAATATTTCCCTGACGCTTTTAAACTCGCCAAAGTTTTTCCTCTTTTTAAATCTGGACAGACTAGTGACCTCTCAAACTATAGACCCATATCCATTCTGTCATCACTATCTAAACCTCTTGAAAAACATATACAAAAGTTAACACTGCTCCACATGCAAGAAAACAGTCTACTAATAGACAGTCAGTCAGGTTTTAGACCAAATTACTCCTGCCACACAGCATTAACTAAAATGACAGAAAGCTGGCTGTCTAATATAAATGATGACAAATTGTGTGGTGCTGTCTTTGTTGATTTTAAGAAAGCCTTCGATATGATTGATCATGAAATTCTTGCAAAAAAGCTGGAAGGCTATAGATTACATCCTGACCTAACAAAATGTATTACATCTTTTCTCTCAGGTAGAAAACAAGTAGTTTGCTTTAGAAACAAAATATCTGGCTCGTCTGTGGTTGATACCGGTATTCCTCAAGGCTCCATTCTTGGTCCTCTTCTCTTTGCTATCTATATTAACGACCTACCACTACATTTAAAGCACTCTTCATGTGATCTTTTCGCTGACGACTGTACTGTTTACAATAGTGAGTATGACATCAATAACCTACAGACAACGCTCCAAAATGATATAAACAGTTTGATTAAATGGAGTAATCTTCTTCTTCTTCTTCGTTCACTTCTACCACCAAAAACCGCACTGTGAACCTACTGAATTCACGCCTGTGGTCCTCGTTAGGTCCCGTGGTCCCCTGTGTAGTCCAAAATAGATCACACGAGTTCCACGAAAGGACCACAAGGGGTTCAGAGTATCACAGTGCTTTAGCCTGTATTCTTTGGTGGGTCTCAGAAGCGGGATTGCGTGACACCGTGGTTTTCATTGCACCAGTTTGGTCTAGGGTTGGACTTTCTCACCGGAAGACCTCGACGTGTTTGGAATATCAGAGCATCCCCGCTGGGTGAGAGGCGTCAGCCCACCCAGGTCAGAGTTGGACTTTCTCACCGGAAAACCTCGACGTGTTTTGAGATACCCGTGTATCACCGCCGGGTGAGAGGTGGTCGCCCATCCAGTCCAGGGTTGGACTTTCTCACCGGAAAACCTCAGCGTGATTAGGATACGCAGACATCCCCGCCGGGTGAGAGGTGGTTGCCTATCTAGACTTCCCTGGTCCAGTGTCTCCGACTTCAGCATTTTGCAGTCGTGGCCGCTACCCTTCCTAGTTGTGACCAGGATGGAGCTTTTGTCCAGGAGGATGAATCCTCGCCACTAGTGACTTCTACCCCTGGGTTGAGCCGGTTTAGGCATTATCCCAGTATGGGCGTGTTTGGGACGGGACGGACCTCTAGGGCAGAGGTACTGTGACATTCATAGCCTTCAAGATTCACCCCTGGTATGAGCCGGTTTAGGCAAAATTCACCAGTATGGGTGTTTATCAGGCGTTACCGACCTCTAGAGCGGAGGTGGCATGACATGTCTAGTCATCGAGTTCGACCTCTGGTGTGTGCCGGTTTAGGCATATTTCACCAGTGTAGGTGTATTTCGGACGTAGGCGGCCTCTAGAGCAGAGGTGCCGTGGTATAGCTCTCGTAGCGATACTACTGGACATACCAGGTTAAACTTCACTTTCCACCACCTTTTCCCATCGGCGCCGCACAGCAACCTTTATTTCCGCATTTACTTCCTTAACCGGGAGGAGCTTCACTCCACGCGCGGCATTTGAAAAGTCAAGCCAGCAGTGACTTAACCTCTGGGACAAGCTGGTTCATGCATTTCACCCGATATGACTGCACTCAGGACGTGGCTGACCTCCAGACCAGAGGTGCCGTGATTTGACTGTTTGCTTCGCTTTATTCTTTCAACCACCTTTTCCGCAGTGATGCTGCGCGGCAACCTCATCTGCAAATTTCTTCATTGGCCGGGAAGAGCACCGCTCCACGCACGGCAGCTGAAGATCTCGCCAACAGCGGCAGATGAGCTACCAAACGTGCCACTCATCTACCCTAAGTAACTGGTTTTCAGGCGCCAGATATTCGCCCTCGCCCCTTCTCCTGTCAGTTTAAAACAGTTCTGCCACGGGAAGGCCAGGAGCTGGACTTGACTGCCAGAGGCTGTTTGTGGCGCGTTTGCAGTCCTTAGAAAAAATTGGAGTAATAAAAATGGTATGTTGATAAACACCAACAAAACAAAATCCATGCTCATCACTACAAGACAGAAACTGCAAAATGCAACTAAAACTTCACTACAGCTTTGTGCTGGGACTAAGGCAATAGAAAATGTTCATGAACATAAAACCCTAGGACTCATCATTGATCAGCATTTAACTTGGAATTCTCACGTACATAACCTAACAAATTTGATTGCACAGAAAGTTTACCAATTAGCCAAGATTAAACACTTTATCGACAAAAACACAAGAAAAATATACTACATATCACACATACAAACACACTTAGATTACTGTTCCACAATCTGGGATGGATGCTCAGTCTCAAACACAAAAAGGCTCCACTCACTTCACAAGCGAGCATTAAATCTTATTTATGACAAACACCCAGTACAGACTGTAGATCAACATAAACAACTCAAAATTCTAGCCCTCAAAAATAGAATCATTTTTAACAAAGTTAAGTTTGTTCACAGAATTCTGTCGCACAATGCTCCGCCTTACTTGTGGTCACTGTTTACTTATAACACTAAACATAGCCAGCGTTTAAAAAACTGTCTTCTTCCTAAACCCAGAATTGATATGTACAAGAAAAGCCTTGCATACTCTGCAGTACAGCTCTGGAACACCCTCCCCTACAATTTAAAATCCATTGGTAATACTTCATCCTTTAACTCAAACCTGTTTCATTATTTACTTGCATGCAATTATATGCCTCCATAAAATAACCAGCACTCTCTCAACACATGGCTCGTAAACCATCAAGTACTTCAGTGACATAGTTAGGAAAGCAACTTGTTAGATATTGTTAGAAATTATTTTAATGTTTCTTTAAATAAATATGTTAGAAGATCTGTATTTACAATGTATTTTTATTTATGTATATGTCTGCGTGTGTATGTGTGCGTGAGTGCAATTTTATTAGGTTAATTACTTCTTCTCTTTTACCTTGAATGTAGTAGTTAAATCTTACACTCTTTTGATATGTTTTTCCTAATTTAATTTGTATTTTTGTACTAAATCAAATGTGTGGGAAGAATGAAAGATGGAGTGATGAAGGGCAGAATGTAAGACGGGCCTGCGTGCCCAATTCTTTACCCTTGAAAAATAAAGATTATTCATTCATTCATTCATTCATTCCTTTGCCGTAACCAACACGATTTACACGGCGAATAAGATGGCGGACTGAGTTGAGGATCTGATCTCTAGTTAGATCATTGTAATCCAGGAATTTCATTTTTGTTTCTTTCTAGAGTATCCATTTCATCATAAGTAACTATTAGCTGTGTGGTTTCGTTAAAAAAATGTGGTTTTGAAGATACATATGTGTATGAAACATTCCTAGCAGATTTTTGTTTGGAAGCCTCTCTCTTGTATGAATGTACTAATTTTGCACTGATAACAGGAAAAATAAAGCCATGTTTACTCAGCAAAGTCTAGTCTCTTTGTTCTTACGCCTTTTGTCTGAATTTCTGGCCCACATTTACTCCCACAAACGACGCTGCATCAGTACGAAAACTCGCTCTCTCTGTGATGTTTCTAGCAACTCCCAATCCTTGATACTGAAACATCTTTCATAGGTGCCCTACAATTATCTTTGGATCTTGATCTTGGTATAACTCAAGATTGCTACTCTTATCCATCTCCACCCCCAAATCCCCGCCAGCCTTTTCTCTCTCCACAACTTGCCGTGTGATAATGATGTCTTCGAAGGTCTTCAAATTTTGAACTAATGAGTATAGTCCGGACAATGGCATCTATGTTTTATTCACCAGAAATTATATCAAGAAAATATAAAAAATGTCCTACGTTGGTTTCTCAGATTTGAGCGGTTGCATTAGTTTCGTGGTACGCGGATCGAATCTTCCTATTCCCGTTCTGATATTTATGTGTTCTTCTTCCAGCTATCCAACTTCTCTTTGTTTTATTACTTTCTATGGGATATTGAGAGATACAACATATTGTTTGTTGGACAGAACTTCCTGTAACTTTTATCACGGGGTCTTAAACTACGACAGCGCTTCTGTGACATTCTTTGATATTTTGTTTTCACTTCTCAAGAACTGTCTTGTACTTTTCCGATGATATCCATGTGTCGTCCTTTACAGTGGGTTTAACACAGACCTGGATTTATACAATCAGTGAAGAATTGTCTGCATCTAGTTCTCTAAATAGGCAATGGGGTTAGTTCGATTAACACATTTGACAGACTTTAGATGAGATCTAATTTTGATATAACTGGTTGAGATTGGTAGACAGCTAGTTTTCCATACAGACAGTACAGAGGTAGTTCTACTGACACGGATGATGGCGTTTAGGTAAAACCTAATTTTCCACAAAAGAGATGCTGTTTCATCTAGTTATTTGGTTCTAAGGACTGCAAACGCGCCACAAACAGCCTCTGGCAGTCAAGTCCAGCTCCTGGCCTTCCCGTGGCAGAACTGTTTAAACTGACAGGAGAAGGGGCGAGGGCGAATATCTGGCGCCTGAAAACCAGTTACTTAGGGTAGATGAGTGGCACGTTTGGTAGCTCATCTGCCGCTGTTGGCGAGATCTTCAGCTGCCGTGCGTGGAGCGGTGCTCTTTCCGGCCAATGAAGAAATTTGCAAATGAGGTTGCCGCGCAGCATCACTGCGGAAAAGGTGGTTGAAAGGATAAAGTGAAGCAAACAGTCAAATCACGGCACCTCTGGTCTGGAGGTCGGCCACGTCCTGAGTGCAGTCAACTTTAGCAGAATTTGACAGAGAATTGTTGAAGAATACTACCTGTTGTCTGTCTGAAAGAAACGATGCAATTAATTTTATTAGGTCAGGGTGCAGTCTATAAGTCTTTATTTTTCTTACAAGAATATCGTGGTCAGTCATATCAAATGCCTTTTTAAAGTCGACAAAGATGGCACCACATAGTCTGTCGTCATTTATGTTTACTAACCAGTTTTCTGTCATTTTGGTAAGAGCTGTGTGGCAGGAATGATTGGGTCTAAAGCCTGACTGACTGTCTATGAGTAAATTGTTCTCTTGCATGTGTCGTAGAGTTATTTTGTGTATGTGTTTTTCGAGTGGTTTTAATAATGACGATAATATGGATATTGGTCTATAGTTGGTAAGATTGTTAGATGAGCCAGATTTAAACGAGGATACGCCTTAGCAGTTTTAAAAGCCTCAGGAAAATAACATTTTGCAATGCACTGGTTGTAAATATATGTTAGTGTATGTGAAATGACAGGTGCAGCATAACGTAAAATCTTATTACTAATATCATCAAGCCCAGCTGTATTGTTGTTTTTTAAGGTTAAGAGATAACTGTAAACTTCACTGACTGTTAAGAATGGAATGTGTAACTGTTTAAAATCAGTACATCTGCTGTCCAGGAATGTTTGTAGTTCATGTAAGTCGCATACAGGAGCTGATATTGATGATATAAGAACGTTGATTTCTTCTCTGAAATGTGTACTGATATGTGCGCTAGTGTATGCACGATTGATGGCTTGAGAATCAAATTCTTTTCGTTTATTTGATAGGGTATTTATGGCTTTCCAAATTGATTTACTGTCTGATTTATTCTGTATTAGATTCCTGAAGTAATTTTTTTTCTCTTGTCTTATTAAGTATTTAACTTTGTTTCTGAGTGAACGGTAGGTCATAAAGTCCTTGATTTTGTGCACCCGAACACGTTCTCTCATGAATTGTAGTATTTCAGGTGTTATCCACGGTGACCTTCGTCTGGTGTTTTACTCTCATCTCTTTCATGGGGACATGTTTGTCTAATATATCTCTGAAGATCTTTAGCCAATATTCTATTGCCTCATCAGGGTCAGTTAGTTGGTACACGTGTGTAAGTGAAGATTCTTGCAAATCATTAAGCAATAATTCTAGGTTAAATTTTCTGAAGCTCCTAAATTTCATACTGATGTGAATGTGTTTATGAAGTTTATACCCCTTTCTTGTCCACGTACAGCAGATTGGGTAATGATCGCTTAACAAAGTATGAGGGATGTTACATTCAATGATGTTTTCTGGTTGGGCTACATATATATGATCTAATAATGTGGATGATACTTCTGTTACTCTGGTAGGTTTGGTGACAATTTGGCAAAGATTATAGGATAATATAATATTGCTCCAAGTTAGATTTGATTGTGTTAGATCTATGTTGAAATCTGAAAAAATGATATCTTTGAACCTAAAGGTTGAAACCTCATTCATCATAGTCGTGAAGTGATCGTACCACAGAGATGATGCATTTAGATTACGGTACAAAAGTCCAATAATTAATGGACTCTGGTTTGGCATTTTAACTTCCACCCAAATACACTCTACCTCTGATGATTCGAGGTCTTCTCTACGACTAAACTGGATAGTTGTGGAGACATACATTACTAGACCTGTTTCTAGTTTCCTGGTTGGGTCACGCCGGATCAGATTAAAACCGTTAATTCTAATATCTTCATCGGTTATGTTCCTATTTAAACGGCTTTCAGAGAAGCCAAAAATGTGGAAATTTTGATGTAATATGTGTGTTACTTTAGGAATTTTACCTAATAGGTGATATACATTCAGATGGCCTAATCGAAGTCCTTCTTTATGTAACCATTTTTCGGTAGGTGGGGTCATTTTATTTTCCTGTCTCCTGTTACTGGTTTGAAAATAATTCCTATTATGATACTTAATACTGAAGTAAATAAACTTTTAAACACTACACAGAGACACACGTTGTATATTAAACTTTCAGCTGGTACACAACTCACTAGCAGAAATAATTGGAAGCTGAAAGAGACACGTCTAACTACTGAATAATTAAACGCTGAAATATGTGAATTCACTAACGAGTTGAGTAAATAAGTATATAGTTCTCACAAACACACAAACAGATACAACTCACAAACTGCAACGACCTATAGAAAGCTGACAAGAGTTAGAAAAATAGACACAAAAGAAAAATGGCAAGAAACAAAATGTAAAAAAACGTAAAGAATTCTAAATAAACGTAAGAATGAAGATATCAGTCACTATGTCTTGTTGAGTAATAATTCTTTTTCGACATTGCGGGTTGAAGGTTACAGTTTGTGATGGATTACGATGATACTGCCATCAGTTTAAGGCATGTGGAGATAGATAGATAGATAGATAGATAGATAGATAGATAGATAGATAGATAGATAGATAGATAGATAGATAGATAGATAGATAGATAGATAGATAGATAGATAGATAGATAGATAGATAGATAGATAGATAGATAGATAGATAGATAGATAGATAGATAGATAGATTGATTGATTGGTGATTGATCTTTATTTCACAAGGGTTAAGAATTGGGCACGCAGGCCAGTCTAACATTCTGCCCTTTATCATACATCTTTCACTCTATTCCAGAATTCTACAAATATGCTGTTCATATAACAAACATAACTAACATTGAAGCTGAGAGACATAAAATAAAATATAACATTTACGTTTCACTCTTAAACATTCACTCAGTACAGAAGTAACTACGTACATTATAACATAGATAGATAGGTAGGTATGTAGCTAAGTAGATAGGTAGGTAGGTAGGTAGGTAGGTAGGTAGGTAGGTAGGTCGGCAGGCAGGTAGGTAGGTAGGTAAACAGGTAATGAAATGTGCATGTAGCTTGTTTCAAAAGTAGGAAATGAGGCGGTGGAAAGACAAAAAGAGAACTGACGCATACGTAAAACTGAATATCCGTTCTAGCACACCAAAGTAAATTTCCTGGCGTAAATTTGTACACATTAGAGATCATTTATTTCACTCGATACGCCCGCTATATATTTTTTTTAGAATCAGAGCTATCCCAGATTCTTTCTAGTACGGTGACCATAATCGACTGAAATCTTACCTGATGTAGAGTTTTTAGGTTGGTGAATATGTAATTGTACGAATACTACTTCATCTGAAGATTGTTCATTGCAGTAAATTTAATAATGATGCAATATTTAAAACATATTTGAATTCCATATAAGTTTGAGAGTTGAATAGAGAAATTATGGAAAATGAATATGCAGTTAGAAGACGAAAAGAACTTTACTCAAATATAAAAAAATGTCCAAATCACATAATCGTTCAGTAACTTCTGAACCGATTATTGTAATCGAGTGTTAGCCAAACGAACAAATGTATCGATTATACCTTTAATGAGATCTAAAGTAATGTTTTCTTTCACATTTTCTCAGGAAGGACATACCTGACGTGTGTAATAATGTGTGTGAGAATAATTTTCCCAGATAAAGCTAAAAAGACAGCATATTTGCTTTTAATACTACTAATACATGTATATAGGACAATTTAATTCTTCAGAGAAAATCAGGTTAGTTGAGTATCGACTTGTTCAAGTTAACCCCATCCAGGTTTTCTTTAAAAGAGCCCACAAAAAAACATTCTTCGTTGCTGGCCCGTGTTCACGTTTTGTCAAAGAAGAGTCCCATTTCCAAACAAGGTACTGTATTAGTTACATACAAGTGATAACAATACATTGTTTTAGGTTTCTGTTTTTAAATCAGGTTTCACAAACAAAAAAGTACATATGAAAGGATAGTAACAGAATAATGAAATGAAAAATGACTCAGTGGAATGAAACTAACAAATGAAGTAAACTTACATAAATATGACATATTTAAAGGCTTGTTCAAATATTACAGAAATAAAAATGAAACATTTAAACTAGAAATAAACAGGGATATTACGTTTTCACGTCCAGCACATAACTTACATCTCTCTTAAGTGCAGCTTTAATAACTTTTCAGCACGGTTTCCTCAGAGAATTCAAAATATGGAGGATTCTTGTTAATTTCTGGGAAATGAAAGTCATATCTGAAAGTTTTTAAACACATTCGTTTAGGGCCTGGGTTTATCTTTGTGTCCCTGGACCTTCCTCTGGGAAGCGGGTTGGAAGTGGGGGAAGGATTTTTGGAGCTCTTGGAGCAGCACAATGATCAGCACAAGGATCAGCACAAGGATCAGCACAAGGATCAGCACAAGGATCAGCACAAGGATCAGCACATGGATCAGCACAAGGATCAGCACAAGGATCAGCACAAGGATCAGCACAAGGATGTGTCGACTTTTAAATATTTTAACTAGATCTGGGTTCTATTTACTGCCTTGTTTGTAATGTAGGGGTTCTACAGCTGCTCTCAGACCAGAAAGGCGATCCATGGCAAAGAAAAGGCTGAAATCCACTGCCTTAGGAGATTATTAAAGGTCTTTATAAAAGTCAACACGAAGGCGTAGCCTAAAGACACACACCAGTTGTCTGACATCTTTGATTAAAGCAGTCTTTTCATGTTTCTAATCAGATCTACTGAAACAAAAAAAGAAAACCTTACAGCACAGTTCCCAGCTCCATGTTATCAATGTCAGCGATGGACACTGACCGTCAAAAACAAAAGAAAGATCTTCAGGACAGAAATGAGATGTTTAAAGAGAATACTAAATATCTCAAGCAGAGACCAAAGAAGAAATGACACCATCAGGGCAAAGGTTGAAGTAACACAAGTATTACACTTTATCCAAAAACAGCAAGTCAGATGGTTTGGCCATGTTACACGGTTGCCACCAGACAGTATATCACAGACAACATTCACACAAAGATTTGTAGGTAACAGAGGAAGAGGCCGCCCACGCAAGAGATAGAGAGAGGAAATACAGAAGCAGTAGAAACCCGTTATGAAGGAAATCGTCGAGTCCTATTAAGTCGTCTGTTTGTCCCCTCAACTCCGAGAGGTATATGAGGAAGTAGACAAGACGAGACAATCAGACCCTTTAACTGTAGAAAATATTTAAGATCTATTTAATACGTCATATTTTTCATAATTTTCACAGAACATATAACTATGGCTTCGAAAGTGAAGAAAAGGAGCTGGTGTATTTTTGAGAAAAGAGTGAAAACCAGCGCTACGGTCTAGCACTATAAACAGTTTCCTGCATTCTGTCAAGCTACATCAAGAACGAGATAAAAAGTTACAGCATCACGCGTATAGGATAAATACTTCTATACTTGATTCAGTAGGTACGTAAGTTTAACAACAATTTGTAACCTTTTCTCATAGTTCGGACGACAAAAATGTCTTCAGCGACAGTTGTTAACAATTTACTCTCCGATGTTCAGTACAATCTTGGCCAAGACATCTTGTGTGTGTCCGGTTTAATAATTAGCCTTTTCGCTCTGGCTGGAAACTTGACAAACGTTCGAACATTTATAGCCATGGGGGTCAAGGACGGAGTCACTGTTTCATTCCTTTTTTTGTCCTGTTCTGATCTTTACTACGTTATTGTTGAATTAGCCATTCAAGTCTCCACAGAAATATGGCTCCTACAGTCTAAAACTCACTACTCTTTATTTTTTTACATCGATCTGTATGGAGTCATCGTCTTTTTAGGCAACATTGTAAATTTAATATATACAAACCTAATACTAATCACATCATTCCTAGCGCTTGTACGATGTCTTTGTGTGTTCAAACCACTGTATTTTAAAGATGCATTAACAAGGAGAAGATCCTTCTGGATTATGTCAGGATTTTCTGTAATATCAGTTGTTAGTTATATACCAGTACTTTCTACCATGGGAATGAAATGGCAGCTGGATAAAGCTACAAGCACCACTCGTTTAAAGTTATGGCTTTCTCCACAAAGAGAAATTATAAAGAACGTTCTTTTGGGAATGAAAGATGTTTTTCTCATACCCGTCACACATATTCTTGTTATTATTTGTTTTTCTATCTTGACTTACAGTCTTCGTCAAGTTTCTAAGTTCCGCCAATCTTTTCTTCCTACTCCAACAATCTCAAAAGATCAACAAAGCCAGATCTGGACATCCAAACAGAAAGATATCGCTAAAAATCAGAGTTCAGTCTGTAACAGACTAGGACGGAAAGAGATCCAAGTAGTTCGACAAGTCGCCCTGGTGTCACTGCTGTATGTCATCTCCAGCACTCCCAAGATCATCGTGACAATAACTGGATTGATAGTACCAGCTTTCAATGACGTAGGTCCGTATAAATACATTTATGACATAATGTATGGTCTGATTGAAATTATTCAAGTGATCAATTCAAGTTTATCTTTTCTCGTATACTACAACTACAACTCCAAATTTAAATCTTTTTGCAAAATTTTAAAATCAGAAAAATGAAGAAGTGTGAACCGTGCAGGCGCACACACACACACTCACACACACACACACACTCACACACACACTCACACACACA
>CM019693.1:56044372-56055395 GCA_009760885.1 Achatina immaculata
AATTGACTCTTCTCGAATCAATTCATTTGAAAATTCAATGCGCAATTATGACTCATCTCACTACAGAACAAGAACTCGTCATCATTGGACGTTTACAGACTAGACAGTCACAAAGTGCAGAGGCCAGACAATTTAATGTGGTTAGATGCACCATTAGTCGACTTTGGGGACGATTTCAAGAAATTAGTTCATTTGCAGACCGGGCGCACAGTGGAAGACCCATACTCACAATCCCTGCCGAAGACCGCTTCATACGGCTACGTCACCTCAGGAATGGATTTGCATCTGCGTCCTCAACTGTCCAGTCAATGACAGTAGCTCGTCGATTAACACATGTGAAGGACTTTGGGTGAGACCTAGTTTTGATATAACTGGTTGAGCATGGTAGGCGGTATGGAGTTCGATTGACACAGGTGATGGAGTTTGGACGAAACCTAGTTTTCCACATAAGAGATGAGGTTTCGTCTAGTTAATTGTGTGACGTTTTGAAGAATTTGGTGTTCTCACTGAACTAGGAATGTAATTTGTTACTCTATTCCAGTCCCCGCTTCAGCATCTTCTTTGCTGCACAGAACAAACTTTCACGGTTCATTCAGGGGAGACAAAACAAGATGAAATGGAGTCTCAGAAACTTTCGTGTAGACATGCTTTCAGTTTGGAGTTTCCCTCTCTTACAATATAAATTACTGCTCTCTGGTCAAATAACTGTATATGTCTCTAGAGAAACAAGATTTTTTTTCATACTGAATTTATACCTTTCTATGGGATAGTAGTATGTAATCATGTGTGTTTATTTGTCTGTCTGTTTGTCTATCTTCCATGAACAAAGATGATTGTGGAGATTTATGACAGTATTTTCGGGGCAGATAACTCTGGGCTAATTGTAAAATATCACTGTGTTTTATTACTTATTACTTGGTGCGTAATGTATCTAACTTTTCATTTTTCTCTCCATCTTGCTTCTTTACTTCTTATATTTATCATCGTTGTGTTCATGGCTTAAATCGCTTGCCTAATGTAATAAGTCTAGTGCCTAGTGAAGTACCACTGTGTCTGGAACACTCTCAGTTACTGCACTTCTCCTGGCGATCCACAACCCATGATCTTGCCATTCCAGATGGTGTCTGTATAAGCTCCCTAAATGACTGTGTTAGCTGGAAAATAAGTTAACATTTCATTCGTCTCTAGCTCCACCAACAATAAATAACTACTCAAAAGGCATAATTGATCAAGGCACATAAAGGTTAGGTTTAATCACAACACCAAACGCCACATACGTTACACCAGACAACATATAAACACACAACATGTATTTCCACGTTGCTGTTAAGAACATAGAAAAAATATGAGCATGCTACTGCAACATAACAAGATCAAACAAAAGGCTTCATCCTACGTCACGTTACTACTTAATGTACACCTCTTACAAATCTCTAGTTTTCTTTAACAACATATAAATGCTTATCCACATATACCAAGAGTTAGCCCCATTCCCTTACACATAAAGGAGTTTCTTGCCAACTCAAACATATAACACATATATGTAGTACTGAAGCTGCGTCATCATCAACACATAAGAGCAAAAATGAAATGATCCATGACACATTAATAACCAATTATGACTCATTATAGTATTAAAAGATGAAACATAGCATAGCATTGTAAATCATACGTGAGGTAGATAGAGGTGTATGGTGCAGTTTTACAAAGTGAGGGAGGGAGTGAGTAAGGTAAAAAAAAAACGAATAGAAAGTATGAGAATGTATAAATGAAAAACATACAACATCCGAAATTTTGGCGTGAGCCTTAATCGAGGATACATACACAACGAGACAAAAACATGAAGAACTTATCTGAATGTGTCTTCCTCCAAATAGAAAACAGAAATGTGTTTAGTAGAAAGGAGAAGGAAAGACCACGCTGCCCACAACAAAAGATGCCGGATAGAGCCAATCGTAAAGAAGATGTGGAGAGAAAGGAGGAGAACAAGTGGGAGAAAGGGGTGGGGGACGGCAATAGAAACATGATAGCCGCTAGAGGTGTCGGGGGGGGGGAGAAGAGGGGAAGAGGAGAGGGAAAAGGACTTAGGGAAGGAGATCTGGCTAGCCTCGACAACAAACGGACAAGTGTTGCATCTACGGCGTCCGCAACTTCTGGTACCATAAAAAGTGTCATCTGTCTTAAGATGACTACGAATTAAAAGGTCTTGAGGTTCTTGTCCCGGCTGTAGGCTACCAATGGGGGTTCCCCAAAAAGTTCACGTGTCTCAGGCTCGGTCTGGAGGAGATGGAGATGGCGAAACAGTATGTTCTTAGCTTCTAAACAATGAGGGTGGTTTCGTGAGTACTAGTTTCACTCTGTCCGAGCTACAGTGCGGTTTAGGGGTGAGGGCTTGTTGCCGCGATATATGGCTAATGCGGTTCCAAGATGACGAGAGAACATGTTCTGGATAGCCGCGTTGAAGGAAGAAATCTAACATTTTCTGGCCTTGATCCTGGAAATCCAAATCCTCATTACACAAAAGTCGCAACCTAAGAAGCTGGGAAAAAGGAATAGAGTCCTTACACGATCTGGGATGGGAGGAAGAGTACAGGAGGTAGCTGTGAGAGTATGTAGGTTTATAGTGGATAGAAGTAGAAAGCCCGGTAGGGCCGATAGTGACGGCAATGTCACGAAAGTTAGCGTAAGTAGCAGAGATATGGGAGGTGAAAGAAATGACAGGATTGTACTCCTTAACAAAACTGATAAAGTTGTTAAGGCCTTGCTCTGGCATTGATGTGACCCCAATGCCGTCATCTATGTAGCGTCTATAGAAGGCGGGAAAAGGGCCTCTATAGGCTCTCAGAACCTTGTGTTCGAAGTGGCCCATGAACAGACACGCGTAGTTGGGGCCCATCTTGGTACCCATGGCTACACCGCTAATCTAGTCGAAGTAAAGGCCATTGAATTCAAAGAATTGAGTTGGAGGACAAGTCGTGTAAGGCGCAGAATAGTAGAAGTAGGAATAGAGGGATTGCGTCTTTTGTTCAGAAAGAACTTGACGGCCTGAAGTCCCTGATCATGCGGGATGGATGTGTATAAGGACACTACATCAAGGGTGAAGATACGGTAGGTGTGACCAGGCAGGAGTGTAAGGGTCTCAAAAGCAATGAGAGCATGATTGGTGTCCTTAACATAAGTGGGCAGACTAGTGACCAGAGGTTGAAAGATACTGTCAAGAAAGTGAAAATAAATCATACGTGAAATCGACACTGGTCAGAATAAACACGTGCGCACTCACAAACACACAGGAAAACACTTCAGTGTCTATTATCAAAAGGTTAATCATGTGAATATTTAAAAGCATAGTAATGAAGAATATAAACATGATGAAAATCATGCGATTCAAATCTTTATCGTGATGAACTACTCATTAAACACTGTACACTTTTCACGATACACATTTACACGAAACTCCAGATTCCTACATATGAAAACTTACATATAGCAACTTACACAACACGAGGCGGGCCGGGTTCATAGCTAAACGATCCGTTTATCCAACATCACCATATATATGAAACCTGCAGTAAGCACATAAATATATACCACGGCAACGGCTCCCCCAGATAATGTGTGTTGCCCCGCCAAAGGCCCCAGAAAGACTGAACTAGCTAACACATTGCATTCCACCTGACCAACATATCACGTGTTCAGGTAGCCGCCAGAAGACCACGGGGTAGGATGATTCACGACCCATCTAACGGCCGATTTCGAAGAACCAAGCACAACCTATCCTACATGATCAAGGCTGTGCCTATCTATTCAGTGAAGCTCATAATAACAGGCGTATGTGCTCCTGCAGTCTGGCCAACAAGATAGGACTTTATGAGGGTTCTATGTTCTTTTAATATTCTCAGACATTCATTCCCTGACGTTCACTTGAAGTCTCAAACAGGCTACAGTTATCCACTCTCCATCCGACACGTTGCTTCACATCAACATCGCCGCATCGTGGGCTATAAGAAGCAAAAGTTTTACCTTTCAGGAAAATAAATTCAAGAACAAGATTTCCCCTTCTCTAGACTTTGTATGAAAGTATGAATGTGGAGTGCCCTCACTGTGTAGTTGAAAATCAGTTCAGACACCCATTATATTCTGATCATACTCACCTGGATTGTCTGGACTGCTTGATCAACCAATGTATTAATTTAGTTCACAATTTTAACAGTCTTTCATTCTGAATACGTTCATTTCTTGTAAGATGCATTGGTTTAGAAACGTGTGTATTTATTAATGTCAAGAGACCACAAAACCTTGCAGATAAAACTCCAAATTACACCAAAGTGACAATAAAATGTAATGAAGTGTGAGTGAGTGAGTAAGTGAGTGAGTGAGTGAGTGAGTGAGTGAGTGAGTGAGTGAGTGAGTGAGTGAGTGAGTGAGTGAGAAGGAGTTAGTATGAGAGTGAGATGTATGAGAGAAAGACACAGAGAGAGAAAGACAGAGAAAGAGAGAGAGAGAGGGAGAGAGAGTCTCAAAAACGATGTAGTAATCCAGTTTTCTTCAGCTAATCCACCCATGTGATGACATACTTTGAACAGGATCAATAAACGACGAGATGTAGCTGCGGTGTCTTGACCATGTAGCAAAGTTTATGCTAGATTCATTCAGGGACACAATACTGTCAGTACAGCTTTCCCCCCTCCACCCCCCACAACGGAAATGTAATCTAAGAAGCGTTGCTTTAGTCAGAGTTTTTTTTTTATTCGTCACTTGAGTTCGTAGAATGGTCAGGAAATCACTATTAGAACACAATATTCATAGAACAGTTTAGATTCTAGAATTCTCAATGTCTCCTCTCAAACGATACGTCCAGCAAGACTTTGGGTTACTTTCTCTTACTTAAGATACTTCTATAGCCAACGAGTCTTATCCTCCGGGAATATTAGAGATACAGACACTGAGGTTCATAATCTTATGAGGTTAAAAACCTGCGTGACCATAGCAAACTGACCTCTGTGGTCAGTGAGTTTGTAATTTGATGCAGTCCCATGAAAGGAAGCAGTTTTCTCTTTCATCTCAGCGGCGTTATTGGAGTCTGAAGTACTTTGGCTGCTGATAATCAAGGTAGGACTGATTGTGGGGTCTAGAATAATGAATAGCAGACACTACGTAAGTTTTCCTTTGGGTGTTTACAACTGGCTAAATTCGTAATTCAATATTTGATTGTTGTTGATAAATACACCAGAGTCCTTGCTGATAAATAGAAAGCAATAAACTTGCTATCCCCTCATTACGAATAAAATTTCGTTTCCTTTATTATTTTTTGTAGTGGACAGTGGAGGAACGTGTCTTACACCCGGGCCACACAGCAACCCAAGGTCAAACACCAGCAGACACATTATATCATTATCATACTCGCAACATAAATATATCAACCTAACTACAAATTATTATATTATTCGATTAATTTAGTCCATAATTCAAGAAGTTGATGTACACATTATGATCACTGCCTAATGAATCTTAACCTACTAAGATCCAACATGTCCACTTGCAGCACTGGCCAGTGACAGGTGGTCACAAATGCCTGGGCAGCGAGGTGAGCTTTGACACGGCGTCTGAGGTGGTGAAGTTTAGTGTAACAACCAAGCATTGAGAACATCGTTCTATTCTCCGTGTACACAAAAGAAAACTTCTTGACATAACGGCTATCATAGTTAATCATCACTGAATAATACATCAACAATCTCGGCGTTTGAGCTTTTTATCTTAAACGTGTGATAGATAAATACAGACCTGAATCAAGCTAAATACAAACTTGAATTGAACTAAATACAGGCTTGAATTAAACTGATAACCTAAGACAAAAGTTAAGAAATTTACATTTCATCGCATTCGAACAAAAAGACAGAATTGAATAGATTGAGGGAAATGTAAGTGGTAGTTAGGCAAGCTGACGTAGGTAGGGTAGGGTAAGTAGGTAGGTAGGTAGTTAGGTAGGTAGGTAGGTAGTTAGGTAGGTAGGTAGGTAGGTAGGTAGGTTAGGTAGGTAGGTAGGTAGTGAAATACATACGTAGTCTGTTATAAATTAAATTTGGAAAAGAGTGATGGAAAGAAATATCATGAAGATAATTACTTTGTGGTGAAAGTGTTTGCGTCCGCGAGATGAAATTTTCATTTCGATACGCCTAGTCCAAATATTCCGAGAGAAATTTTCTTCTCATTAAATACGATTTCTTGAAATCGATTATTCTGCTGTGCGTTTAACAAAGTCAATGTGCTTCTATTCTTTGTTACGAGTACGCTGACAGTAATCGATTGGATTGAAAGGAGTGATACGATCCTCCACATTCGTACCTCTGTGTGTATGACTATGTGAATGTGTGTATGTGAATGAGTGTATGTGAACGTGTGTATGTGATTGTCTTTTTGTGTTTGAAGTGGATCATTCTACTACATTTAAAATATGATGCTGTGTGTACTTACTGAAACTGACATTGAATTTATTGTAAAGCTCAGAAATAACTGAACAAGAATATCCTGTTAGAAGATGAACTGGGTCTAAATGTCATATTTACCCACGTTTGATAATCTTCCAGTTATCTGTTAAATGAATTACTATAATCGTGCTGCAATCATAGATATATAAATGATACATTTAATACGATAAATTTAGTATATTTTAAAGTTTTATTTCACATTTCGTAAGAGATAACTATAGTAAATCAAATAATGTCCGTGTATTAATATTGGACATCAAATAAGTTCAAAGATTTTGCTTCTTAATATACAGCACAAATTAAGGTTAGTCAAGTCTCTACTTCTTCAGATCAATTTCCCTGTCATTCTTAAAAACATTTACTTCAGAAACTAAAGTCATCGTCGCTGACATCTGTGAAACTTTACTAAAAACGGGCTGTTCTTTTAGATGAAAAGTATGTGCTGCTACATTAGTTACATATAAGAGAAAAGATTATTTCTTGTTGCTAGTTCTTGCTTTTTAAATCCTATTTTTTTTAAAAAATAAAATAAAATAAAACAAACTATACTGACAGAATGAGGGAAATAATAAAAAGAATCAGCGAACTGAAACGAAACAATGAAATAATATTATAGACTAACAGGATTAGGAACCTTTCCTGTGTATATTTGATAAATGAATAGGGAAAAACGTTTGAACTTTAGCTTTTCATTTACATAAATCACTCTGAAGTTTCTTATATGCAACAGAAAGAATTTTTCACATGTACATCTTCCAAAATAGCCACCTTCAGGGCGTTATCTTGGTAATGTCTGAGAAATAATGTCATATTTGCAGATCGTCTGAATACTTCTTACTGTAAGAAAATATGAAATTCATCAGCTACCTGACATCTCTATTTAATGTAGTCTTTGGTATGTAACAGACCAAATTTCAAATTATAGAAAATGCTTAAGATAATTTTTTTAACTTCTTCACAATCTGCACAGCAGTTGTGGCTTGACGTGAGAAAAACCACAGAGTTTCCTACATATCATCAACAAGCTACAAGAACAATGATATACTATCAACAAGTTGCAAGAACAACGGTATAAGAACTTGTTTACTAAAACAAAGAGAAAAAAACACTAACATCACTTCCATGGGTTACGTATTTTTACAAATGATTTAACAGCAGCAAAATTTAACCACAACTAATTAGTTTCTACCACAAATTTGAACTGGTAAAAAATGTCTTCAGCGTCTGCTAACAACAATTTGCTTTCAGGTGATCAGCATATCCTTGCCCAAGACATTCTGTGCTCTTCTGGTATTATAATTGCACTTGTAGGCCTGGTTGGAAATTTGACAAATGTTCGAACATTTATAGCTATGGGGGTCAAGGACGGGGTTACGGTATCGTTCCTTTTTCTGTCCTGTTCTGATCTCTGTTACATTATTGTCTTATTAGCTCTTCAAGTTTCCATGGTAACGTGGCTGCTAGAGGCTAAAACTCAGTATTCTGTGTATTTTGAGACTGATTTGCAAGGAATCATCATATTCTTAGGCAACACTGGAAACTCAATATATACAAACATAATATTAATCACATCACTCCTAGCTCTTGTCCGGTGTCTTTGTGTGTTCAAACCACTGTATTTTAAGGATGCATTCACGAGGAAAAGATCTTTCTGGGTTATGTCAGCATTTTCTGTACTATCAGTTGCTAGTTATATGCCGTTATTTGCTACCATGGGAATGAAATGGCAGTCGGACAAAGCCACAAACGCGACTCGCTTAAAGTTATGGTTTTCTCCACAAAGAAAAGTTATTAAGAAAGTTTTTTGGGGAGTGAAAGATATTTTTCTTATACCCGTTACACAGGTTCTTGTTTTTATTTGTTTCTCTATCTTGACTTATAGTCTTCGTCAAGTTTCTAAATTCCGCCAATCCTTTCTTCCTACTCCAATAATCTCAAAAGATCAACAAAGCCAGATCTGGACTTCCAAACAGAAAGACATCACTAACGATCAGAGTTCAGTCTCTAACAGACTAGGACGGAAAGAGATCCAAGTTGTTCGTCAAGTCGCCCTGGTCTCACTGATGTACGTTCTCAGCAACACTCCCAAGATCATCTTGACATTAACTGGACTGATAGTACCAACTTTCAGTCTTGTAGGTCAGAACAATAACGTATATGCCATAATATTCAGGCTTGTTGAAACAGTTCAAATGGTCAATTCGAGTTTGTCTTTTCTCATTTACTACAATTATAACTCTAAATTTAAATCTGTGTGTAAAATTTAAAATCGGGAAAACTTAATGGACATTTTTTTAGAAAATTTGATTGTAAGAATTTTAACGAGCTCTCTATTTTGAACATATTAAACGTCATGAGATTTCGGAGAAAACAGAAAATATGGGAAAAGGAAAGAGAGGAAAACCAAGGTGAAGATGCAACAAGACAATGATGATGATTTGTGAGCAGATTAATCAACAGATGTACATCTTCATTACAACCGATAGGTCTTCAAGACTACTATTAGGGAGGCAAAGTTCCGCATGGACATGCTAATGAATGAATGAATGAATGAATGAACGAGCTCTCTGGTGCTAGAAATGAAATCACACTTTATCTTCAACAAGTAATTCAGAGTACATGAAGTTAGCATTCTCCTAGCTACAGGGTTTGATTGTAAGATATCTAGTCTCATAAACAGGCTTGATACTACAACAAATTTGGGATCTAGAAAAAGCACCAGATGAGTGGAAAACTGGGCTTATAGTAAAACTACCAAAGGAAGGTGACCTCAGAGATTTCGGGAACTGGAGAAGCATTACCCTACTGCCACTCACCAGTAAAGTATTTTGCAGAATAATCATCAACAGAATTGTACCAGCATTTGAGGGAAAACTTCGGAAAGAGCAGGCAGGATTTAGGAAAGGAAGATCATGCATAGACCACATATTTGTACTTAGACAAATATTAGAACAGGCAAATGAGTGGCATAGCACAACATACGCATTTTTTATTTTGAGAAAGCCTGTGGCAGTGTTAACAGAGATGCACTGTGGAAAATCCTAAGATGGCATGGCCTCCACCATAAGATAGTGAATGTAATCAAATCCCTATACGAGGGTTTTCAGTGCAAAGTGATCTGTGGAGAACATACCTCCAGCAGTTTTAGGGTACATACAGGAGTGAAGCAGGGATGTGTACTATCACCAACACTATTTATCTTGGCAGTAGACTGGTTAATAAAGGAGGCAACATCAGACAAACACAGAGGATTACAATGGACCCTTGACACAGTGCTGGAGGACCTTGACTTTGCGGACGAAATTTGTCTACTATCAAGCAGCCACAAAGATATGCAAGATAAAATAAACAAGCTAACTCAGAATGCAAACAACATAGGACTAAAGATCAACGTAGGAAAGACAAAGTTAATGAAGCAAAATGTGAACAACAGAAATGTACTCAGAGTAGATAACAAGTTAGTGGAGGAGGTCAATGAATGTGTATACCTTGGCAGTAGAGTAGTAGAAAATGGAGACAGCACAGAGGACATCAACAGCAGATTTACTGGATCAAACCAGGCTTTTGCAGTGCTGTAGACTATATGAAAATCTAAAAAACGAAGTATAAATATGAAAATCAGAATATTTAATGTTCTATGTGTAATACTCTAAGGAAGTGAATGCTGGAAAATCACCAAAACCATAGAAAACAAGTTGAATTCTTTCCAGACTAAATGTTTACGAAGAATTAGAAAAAATATTTTGGATAAACACCATAAGAAATAACATCTTATTGGCAGAAATGCAGATGAAGCCACGGACAACAATTATTGAGGAAAGACGCTGGCGATGGTTGGGACATGTGCTCCGACTGACTGACAACTCACTACCAAAAATAGCACTAAGATGGACACCACAGGGGAACAGAAGTAAGGGTAGATCAAAAGAGGCATGGAGAAGAACAACAGAAAGGATGTTGAGCAATAGAGGGCTCACCTGGGCAATAGCAGAAAAAAAGGCGAAGGACAGGCATGTGTGGAAAATCCTTGCGGAAGCCCCATGTGCCCTGGGCACTTAAGGTTCAGAGAGAGAGAGAGAGAGAGAGTCTTCAAAGGTTTATACACCAATACACTGGTTTTCATAGTTTCGTTTTTCTGTGCTTCATTCTTTCGTTGCTTTTCAACTATAACAAAGTTTCACACTTTCGTACTGCCCAGTCTTTCGTCACCATGATGCACCTCTACCACTCTGTTTTTTTTTATTTCACTGTTCTTCATTTTATTAGTAGAAATAGTTCAACTTTCAGTTGTTTCTGAAGTTATCAGCAACAAATCTCTTCTATTTGTTTTCAAACATATTATTTTTGTTCCTTTTGTGACTGAAGTATATTTTCTGAACTTTTTTTGTGACTAAAGTATACTATTTTTGTCATTCCATATTAAATGTCGGTTAGAGACTTTACTGTGTACTGTATTTTAAGGTATCAATTTGTTTAACATACAACTGTATTTCAGTCTCTTTTATTTCTGTTTATTTAAGTATTGCGAAGATTCGCGA
>CM019693.1:56055495-56080495 GCA_009760885.1 Achatina immaculata
AAATTTCTGTCTTGTAATGAGCATGGATTTTGTTTTGCTGGTGTTTATGAGCATTCTGTTGTTATTGCTCCAGTTAATTAAACTGTTTATTTCAATTTGAAGAGTTGACTCAAGGTGAATACAGTCACTGTCACTAGTATAAACTGTGCAGTCATCAGAGAAAGCAATTTAGTGGGCATAACATCCCTTCATGAAGTTGAAACACTCTCTGAGAAGAGGAAAACCTGACAAACAACTATGCGAGCCCTGTATGACGTTTAACGGCATGGAAATGACGTAAGATGTAAGAAATAATTTAAATCTTTCTTACATGCAGCTATATCAAAACTTTTCAGCACGGTTTCCTAAGAGAATTCAAAATATGGACAATTTGTGCTACTTTCTGGGATATGAAAGTCATATCTGAAGGTTTTTAAACACATTTAGGACCTTGGGTTTATCCTGATGTCCATGGATCTTCGTAAGGGGAACGGGTTCAAAAGGAGGGGGAATTGTTTGGTGCTCATGGATTTGTCGACTAAAAAAAAAATCTTAACCGCATCTGGGTTCTCTTTACTGCTTTGTTTGTAATCTAGGGGGTCTACACTCTCATACCAGAAAGGCGATCCATGACAAAGGAAAGGCTGAAATCCACTGCCTTAGGAGATTATTAAAGATCTTTATAAAAGTCAGTACGAAGATGTGCCCTAAAGAAACACACCAGTTGCCTTACATCTTTGATTAAAGCAGTCTTTTTTCATGTTTCTAATCAGATCTACTGAAACAAAAAAGAGAACTTTATAGCACGGTTTTCCTCCCAGCTCCATGCTATCAATGTCAAACATGGACACTGACAGCCAGGAACAAAAGAAAGATCTTCAGGACAGAAATGAGCTCTTTAAGAGGAATATTAAATGTGACAAGAAGAAACTAAATAAGAAATGACATCACCAGGTCAAACGTTGAAGTAACACTGAAAGTATTTTTTCTTGCACGTTTCCGAAGTGATCAAATTAATTGCTTAATGTATTAGTTAAAAAAAATTTCTTTTCGAATAATAGTTCATTTTACAGATCTGTAACAGTGCTTATTCCTTTATAATATCTACAACTGTTCCTGATTTTAACATTTGAATAAGCTTTAAATTTAGAGTTATAATTGTAGTATATGAAAAAATATCAACTCGAATTTATCAGTTGAATAATTTCAACCAGTGCAAAAATTAGGCTATACATGTTTTTATATGGATCTACAGTATTGAATGCTGGTACTATCTGTTATGTGATTGTCACGATGATTTTGGGAGTGCTGGAGATGACATACAGCAGTGAGACCAGGGCAACGTGACCAACAACTTGAGATTGTTGGAGTAGACAGAAAGAATTGGCGGAACTTAGAAATTTGACGAAGACTATAAGTCAAGATAGAAAAACATAAAAACAAGAACGTACGTGACGGGTATAAGAAATATTTTTTCATTCCCCAAAGGATATTCTTTATAATTTCTCTCTTTGGAGAAAGCCATAATTTTAAACGAGTCGTGTTTGTAGCTTTGTCCAGCTGCCATTTCATTCCCATGGTAGAAAGTACTGGTATATAACTAACAACTGATAGTACAGAAAATGCTGACATAACCCAGAAAGACCTTTTCCTTGAGAATGCATCCTTAAAATACAGTGGTTTGAACACACAAAGACACCGGACAAGTGCCAGGAATGATGTGATTAATATTACGTTTTTATATATTAAATTTCCAGTTTTCGCTAAGAAGATGATGATTCCAAGCAGATCAATGTAAAAAAAAAACAGAAGACATGTTTCTGTGGAAACTTGAATGTCTAATTCAACAATAACGTAGAGAAGTCAGAACAGGATAGAATAGAGGAATAAAACAGTGACCCCGTCCTTGACCCCTATGGCTATAAATGTTGGAACGTTTGTCAAGTTTCCAGCCAGAGCTATAAAGCCAATTATTAAACCGGACATAAGCAAGATGTCTTGGCCAAGATTGGCTGAACATCGGAGAGTAAATTGCTAACAACGGTCGCTGAAGACATTTTTGTCATCCAAATTGTGAGAAGAATTTATACCTTATGTTCAACTTATGCTTCTACAGAATCAAGTACAGAAACATTTATCCCATACACGTGATGCCACTGTTTTTTTCCCTTTTGTACAAACAACTTTTAATAGCGTTCTTGATGTATCTCGAGAGTATGGTGGAAACCGTTGTATAGTGTTTAACCGTAGCACTATTTTCATTCGTTTCTCAGAAATATATCAACTCTGTTTCGTCTTCTTCACTTTAGACGCCACAGTTGCACATTCTGTGGAAAATGCGAGGAATATGAAGCATTAAATAGATCTTAAATATTTTCTGTAGTTACGAGATCTCATTGTCTTGTCTTATCTCCTTCCTCATATACCTTTTGGTGTTGAGGGGACAGACGTCTTGATAGGGCTCGACGATTTTCTTCATATAATGGGATACTTAAGGCTTCTGTAATTTCCTCTCTCCATCTCCCGCGTGGGCGGCTTCTTTCTCTGTTACCTACAAATCTTAGTGTGAATGTTTTCTGTGATATGTTTAATTAATATAACTGTGTATCATTAAAATGGAAACACGATTCCGAGTCCTTAAATGTTTCATCGAACCAATTTTGTTTTATGGATGTGAAGCATGGTCTATGAATAAGAGAGTACAGCGAGAAATGGAGGCCATGGAAATGTGGTTCATAAGAAGGATGTTAAGTTACCATGGACAGCCAAGCAGATCAGCGAAGTAGTCTTAAGAGAGGCAGGAGTTAAAAGGCAAATTACAGCAAAGATCAGTGGCAAACAAGCAAGATTTGTAGGATATTTCCTGAGAAGAGGAAAATTGTAACACACTGTGGCAACTGGAAAGATTGAGGAAAGAAGAGACAGAGAAAGACGACAGAGAAAAAAGTTACTGGATCAGTGTGGCTAGGAAGAAAGTCACCAGTGGATCTCATAATCAAGTCTAAAGACAGGGAATTGTGGAGAGAAATGATCGCCTACGCCACGCGGCACGGCACTTGATTGATTGAGTGGTATCATTAAAAGATCTAGAAATGTCTTGAAACACAAATTATATGAAGTTAAAAATTACTCCACTATAGTAAATTAAGACAAGTAGTGATAAACTCTCATAATTCTCCAAATCTTTCTTCTACTTATTTATCTACACCCGATATGTTCTTCTGACCACACAGCTTCTAATCGTATACTCTTGTGATCACACAGCTTCTCACCCTATACTCTTTTGATCACACAGCTTCTCACCGTAGACTCTTGTGATCACACAGCTTTTCACCCTATACTCTTTTGATCACACAGCATCTCACCGTAGACTCTTGTGATCACACAGCTTCTAATCGTATACTCTTGTGATCACACAGCTTCTCACCCTATACTCTTTTGATCACACAGCTTCTCACCGTAGACTCTTGTGATCACACAGCTTTTCACCCTATACTCTTTTGATCACACAGCTTCTCACCGTATACTCTTGTGATCACACAGCTTCTCACCGTATACTCTTTTGATCACACAGCTTCTCACCGTAGACTCTTGTGATCACACAGCATCTCACCGTATACTCTTTTGATCACACAGCTTCTCACCGTAGACTCTTGTGATCACACAGCTTCTCACCGTATACTCTTTTGATCACACAGCATCTCACCGTATACTCTTTTGATCACACAGCATCTCACCGTATACTCTTTTGATCACACAGCATCTCACCGTATACTCTTTTGATCACACAGCTTCTCACCGTATACTCTTTTGATCACACAACTTCTCACCGTATACTCTTTTGATCACACAGCTTCTCACCGTATACTCTTTTGATCACACAGCATCTCACCGTATACTCTTTTGATCACACAGCTTCTCACCGTAGACTCTTGTGATCACACAGCTTCTCACCGTATACTCTTTTGATCACACAGCTTCTCACCGTATACTCTTTTGATCACACAGCATCTCACCGTAGACTCTTGTGATCACATAGCATCTCACCGTATACTCTTTTGATCACACAGCTTCTCACCGTATACTCTTTTGATCACACAGCTTCTCACCGTAGACTCTTGTGATCACACAGCTTCTCACCGTATACTCTTTTGATCACACAGCTTCTCACCGTATACTCTTTTGATCACACAGCATCTCACCGTAGACTCTTGTGATCACATAGCTTCTCGCCGTATACTCTTGTGATAGCACAGCATATCGCCGTATATTATTGATATTCTTGGTGATCACACAGCTTCTCACCATATATTCTTGATATTCTTGTGATCACACAGTTTCTCACCGTATACTCTTGTGATAACACAACATATCGCCGTGTATTCTTGTGATCACACAGCATCTAACCTTATATTCTGGGAAACTCGCTGTCCGTCTTTACAAGTTAATAATGTTTGTTGTGAAGGACTATACACAGCTTATTTCGTAGACTAGGACCATCTGCTATAGATGTTGGACATCCTGAATTGGTAACACATTTCTCCAATTTTTCCGTGTGCATTTAACTTCAATCTAAACGTTTTCGCTTAATTTTTCTCTTGAATGTTTCCCGTTTCTCGTCAAGTTATTTATTCACTTCGGAAACTGGCCGCTTACGAAAAGTAAAATGGGACCAATAATGGAACAAAATAAAATTAATCTATTACTGTTTCATTAATGCCTTTATTCCAAAAAAAAAAAACTTCTCTGACTAACCTTGTAGCTTCACACAATATGTTCTTCTGACCACACAGCTTCTAACCGTATACTCCTGTGATCACACGGCTTCTTCTTCTTCTTCTTCGTTCGCACTGTCTGTCTATACCTGCAGTCCCGTCTCTTGGATAAATTTCACTGTTTTTTTTAAATTCATGTATGGAACCGTAGAGTTTATCTTCTTTAGTGGTTTCACTGGGCTAGTAATTATTTCTCAGTGTTTCATAGTTGGTGCAGTTCTGGAGGATATGTTCCACATGTACATAGATTAGTAGTACTAACCTTAAACTTTGTATACATATGACTTCGGAGTCGACTGTGTCCTGTTCGGAGACGGAAAATGATGACTTGTTCCTTTCTGTTTAGCATGTGATAGTCATCATGTGGTGGTGTTTGTGGCTTCCTGTAGGTTTTTATCATGCTTTTCTTCTGATTATAGGTGATTGGTATGTCTGGTTGCTCCATTTCAGTGCCCTCTTTGGCCAGATGGTCAGCTTTCTCATTGCCTGGTATCCCACAGTGGGAGGGAATCCATTGCAAAGTGACTCCATGTTGTAAGCCAATTTTTGACAACGCATCCTTAAGGTCTGGTAGTTTGTTGCACTGAAGAGCTTCCAGTACTGATCTTGCATCTGTGAGAATTACTACAGGACATGTATCAATTCTGGAGTCTGATAGTTTTTCAACTGCAGCAATAATTGCCCTAACTTCTGCATCAAAGTTGTTGCAGCATTTTCCAGTGGGTATGGAAATCTTGTCAGTGGTGTTGTGTGGATATTCAATATGTGTTCCTGCCCCTCCATTCTTTATGGCATTGTATGCAGATCCGTCTGTATACACACGTATCCAGGTGTCACATGGATGTTTGTCATCTAGCACACTAAGTGTGGCTGTTGATCTTACAAGACTGCTTTGCATCTCACCACTCTGCACACCTTTCAAATCAGTCTGAATATTTATTTCTGTATAATCTGCTTCTTTCCATGGTGTATGCTCTGGTACAGATGATAATGGAGCGACTACAGTTGGAAGGTCAGGTATCAGCTTACGCATACGCTTTGCCTGGTGAATGAAGCTGCTTCTTTTAAGCCGGCTTAATGCCAAGTTATTGAATCTCTCCTTCAGGGGATGGCTTACAGAGCTAAGGAATTTCTCTCCCATGGTCATGACCTTTGTGTCGCTACGTTCCTTTAGCGCTTGAACACCAACTATCTTCTGCATTTCTACTATTGGTGTGGACCTCATGGCACCTGTGATAATCCGTAGTGACTGATTTTGAACCTTGTCTAGATTATGCAGCGTAGTGTTTGATGCTGTGCAGCAAGATGTTGAGCCATATTCTAAATGTGGTAGAATACTTTGCTGATATACATTCTTGAGGATTCTTTCACTAGCTCCCCATGTGGTTCTACTTAATTTTCTTAATATGGCTAGTTTTATTCTGGCTGTTGCTTCTGCACTGTTGATGTGTTGCTTCCAAGTCAGTTTTGAGTCAAGAGTCACTCCTAAGTAAGTGGGTTAGTTGTCCATCCTTAAGGATATTTAATTTTCAAAGATCTTACCTGCTTTCTGTTTAGATGAGAGAGTGAACAGAGTGGTACTTGATTTCTCTGTGTTGATATTTACACACCATTTGTTTGTCCATGATGTCAAGATGTCTGCTGCTCTTTGGAGTCTCTGTGTAGCAACTGTCGCATATTCATCTGTACACCACATGACCAGATCATCTGCATACAGTGCCGCTTTGATTCCATAGGGAAGTTCCTTGACCAGGTCATTAATGAATACAAGGAATAGTGTAGGCGAAAGGACTCCTCCTTGTGGTACACCATTTCGCAGAAGTACTTTCTGGCCTTTGTGTCCATCCATTACTACTCCAGCTCTTCTACTGTGTAAGTAGGACTTTATCCAGTTGTACAGTCTTCCATTCACATTGCAGTTTCTTAGTTTCCACAGCAGACCTTTTTTCCATACTTTATCAAAGGCTTTCTTTAGGTCTATCCATGCTGCTAGTACAATGTTTTTCTCTTGGAATGCCTTAGAATGCTTCTAACCGTATACTCTTGTGATCACACAGCTTCTAACTGTGTACTCTTGTGATCACACAGCTTCTAACTGTATACTCTTGTGATCACACAGCTTCTCACCGTATACTCGTGTGATCACACAGCTTCTCACCGTATACTCTTGTGATCACATGGCTTCTAACCGTATACTCTTGTGATTACACAGCTTCTAACTGTATACTCTTGTGATCACACAGCTTCTCACCGAATACTCGTGTGGTCACACAGCTTCTAACCGTATATCCTTGTGATCACACAGCTTCTAACCGTATGCTCTTTTGATCACACAGCTTCTCACCATACACTCTTGTGAGCACACAGCTTCTCACCGTATACTCTGGGATACTCGCTGTCTATTAATATAACTGCTTCTTAATTCCCTTGTCCTTTCTCATTTTCTTTTCCCAAGCGCCTCCGTGATGGATACAGATACATTATATTCATATGGTGCGATGTCGTGTGGATATGTTGAATGTGGAAGACACTCAAAATGTGCGGGACTGTGCGTGATCGTGATGTAAACAGATCAAAGTATAAATCGCTGTTGTTAATGTTTCTTCTGAACATTTAATGTTCAAGGACTGGTCTTTCCAGTCCCAGGAACAAATTTGTTTTTTATAAAAGAAAACAATGAGGCTTTCGTACGGTAAAGTAAGAGAACACAGTTTTGTAGGATTAGACCTCTACAAAATCGTGTACAACTCACTTTAGTTAACTATGCATACCGAATACCTTTTTTTGGAGGTGTTAGTAGCGCAGTCAGATGGCACGCTGATCTCTCATGACTAGATGGCTGCTCGTCCTACCAAAACTTCCGTGTTCGAATCCCAGGTAATTCTCTTGTAATTTTTCTTTCTCTCACGTCTCACTAAAGTGCTTTGTCTGTGATTTTTTCCAGGTCTAATCCTACAAAACTGTGATCTCTTACTTTTCCAGTCCCAGTAGAGCGTAAGCATCAATATTCCGGTTAACGGAGTTGTATAGAACTTATCTGCTTTCAAAGGAAGAATACCACCACTTCTTGCTAGCTCACTTCGTTTCCAGCTAGAAGTACTGTACCCAGCATTCATCTTCAGTGACTTCACGTCGTAGAAACAATTTTCCGTCAGGTACAGCAGGTAGTAAAACACTTTCACAAACATTCTCGCGATCATCTGTCAGATCTGGAGTGAGTTGTTTAGTTACCAACCAGGAGAAGATAGTTCAATACTGCAGAACTTCGTGGATGTTCTGGTGCGCTGAACCATAACCAATGCACCAAAACTTCGTGAAATCTTTGGTGCGCTGAACCATAATCAATCTTAAGTTTTTCGGCAACGTCATCAGTTGTTGTCCACCGGATTTCACAGTATCATTCAGCGTCAGTGCCAACTCTTTTATCAGTATGAGGCCAGAGGGACCAGGCTGTATCAACCACTTCTGACACCAATCTGTAGAACTTCATTGGCCACTGAAATTCGCTAATGCAACAAGCAAGTGTCTCATATTTCTTCTTCATTCGGCAGTGAATATCTGGTGGTCTCACTTTCATTACCCAAGAAACAAATGAATATCTGGTGGTCTCACTTTCATTACCCAAGAAACGAATGAATATCTGGAGGTCTCACTTTCATTACCCCAGAAACGAATGAATATCTGGAGGTCTCACTTTCATTACCCAAGAAACGAATGAATATCTAGAGGTCTCACTTTCATTAATCAAGAAACGAATGACTACGCGATGTGTAAATATATATACCTATATTTTAACCCAGTTCTTTGAATAAAGGGAAATTTACAGCTTCACCACTTGGGCTATGATGATTAGGTTGGCGTCCTCTGCTTTCACACAAGATAATAAATGATGGTCAAGATTTCTGGCCAGCTTCCACTTCGTCTTGGTAGTCTCTGGTACAAGGAGTACAATATTTGTGCAAACATTAACTAAATATCATAATGTAGAGATACATCTACAAACATTGATAACAACATCAAATACCTGTTCTTGTTCTGGTCTCTTTGTGACAGCAAATTGTTGTTATATGCAGATGATGCATTGATTATGATGAAGTAGAGACATCATGTTGGGTGGGAAGTAGATTATAATGACATACTCGAAGACATGATGTAGTCCCAAGAAGCTAACTTCTCCGCAGCTCCACCACCAAAGTGAATACCATGATAGCTGCTTCCCGTTAGTTAAGCTGAAGGCAGAAATATTGATGTATTTATACAAGTACTAGAAATAAAACAGAATATCTGCTGTCTCCGGGACTCTTACAACTGTCACATTGACATTTCTCGATGATGTAGTGTAACTTTTCCTGCTCTACAGTTATGCTCTGCTGTACTAACTGCAATATCTTATGCTGGTTGACTGTGGATACTACTTATACTTTTCTCAAGTTATATGTACTTCTCTTCTGTTACTACTTTAATACAATTCTTACATTCACTTACAGTCGAGATTATACTCTTTCACTTACAGTCGAGATTATACTCTATCACTTACAGTCGAGATTATACTCTTTCACTTACAGTCGAGATTATACTCTTTCACTTACAGTCGAGATTATACTCTTTCACTTACAGTCGAGATTATACTCTTTCACTTACAGTCGAGATTATACTCTTTCACTTACAGTCGAGATTATACTCTTTCACTTACAGTCGAGATTATACTCTTTCACTTACAGTCGAGATTATACTCTTTCACTTACAGTCGAGATTATACTCTTTCACTTACAGTCGAGATTAATCTCTTTCCATGTCTGCTCAACTATTCCCTTCACAGACTTTTACTTCCAGGAACGATCATTCCCTCAGTGTAGTTAGCAGCACAGTAGCAGCAATGTTACGTGTTAAAGACTTTGTTGATGCACAGGCGACGATGACGATGAACGATGTTGAATGAACAACAGTGGCATACAAATCCAAGAACACATGACAGGACGAAATGTCAGCTCAAGACAACATGGAATATATTCCAGGCAACTAATGATGTCCGCAGACTTCGTCGGCACCAGAACTTTTAACTACGTTCTAAACTTCTGCTAAATCTAACACGGTGCGCGCACACACACACACACACACACACACACACACACACAAACTACGTTCTATCACAGAAAATCTAACCTTTCTACTCTGTACCAACTCAAACATCAAACTGTTTTCATATCATCTCCTTTCTGTCTCATGACACTTCTTTCACGCAAATTATACATGAACCATGAATCCCACGTGCAAAATGAGTTCAAGGGGAATAAATCTAACCACAAAGCCACTGATTTCTATGCGACATAACCCGTTTTATCCCAACTTTCCACTTCTCTGAAGACTTGTCTAACTTGCTTTTTATCATTCTATCATTCTATTACAGAAAGACCAGGGACAGTTTGCAGGTTAGGAACTGGTTTAGAGAGACAAAAGGGTGTGGCACAGTTTTAAAAAGTACCATTCCTACCACTTGTGGCTAATGTGGTTCCAATCTTTATTTCTCTTTTTATCTCTTTGGGTAAAATTGCACCATACATCTTTTTTGCTTAACTCTGATCCAATGAGTTTCAGTGCTATGTCAAGCTGACATGAGTAAATGGAAATTGATACTTGGTTATGCTTGCTGTTACTTTTATTTATTCACTTTCAGAATCTTAAACCTCTTTGCTGTACTAAATCACTTCTGGAGCTATGAAATGTTAATGGAAGACAACAATGCGTGTCCTTTTATATTAATATAATTTAGAACTGTTTGGAAAGTCGCTTTGAAGCGACTCGTAAGGATCTGAGACTGTACTGAGACGTGAAGTAGTGATTTGGAATGCAACATTGTTAGATGTGTATGTAAAGAAAATATCCGTTACGGAAGGAATACATTTTGGAAAAATTCCTGCCAAATAAAGTTTTCTAAAGGGGCAAAACCGTATTAATGTTTGCACAGCAAGCCAGTTGGTTAATTCCCTGGAAAATAAAGTTACTGAATATATCTTTTTTTTGCCGCAACCAACACGATTTACACGGCGAATAAGATGGCGGACTGAGCTGAGGATCTGATCTCTAGCTTGTTCATTGTAATCCAAGAAGGTGATTTTCGTTTCTTTCTAGAGTATCCATTTCATTATAAGTAACTATTTGCTGTGTGGTTTCGTTAAAAAAAAGTGGTTTTGAAGATACATGTTTATGAAACATTCCTAGCAGATTTTTGTGTGGAAGCCTCTCTCTTGTATGAATGTACTAATGTTTGACTGATAACAGGAAAAATAAAGCCATGTTTACTCAGCAAAGTCTAGTCTCTTTGTTCTTACGTCTTTTGTCTGAATTTCTGGCCTTCACTTACTCCACAAACGACGCTGCATCAGTACTAAAACTCGCTCTCTCTGTGATGTTTCAAGCAACTCCCAATCCTTGATACTGAAACATCTTTCATAGGTGCCCTACAGTTATCTTTGGATCTCGGTCTTGGTATAACTCAAGATTACTTCTCTCATCCACCCCCACCCTCACAGCCCCGCCAGCCTTTTCTCTTTCCACAACTTGCCGTGTGATATGGATGTCTTTGAAGGTCTTCAAATTTTGAACTAATGAGTATAGTCCGGACAATGGCATTTATATTTTATTCATCAGAAATTATATCAAGAAAATATAAAAATTTTCCTACGTTGGTTTCTCAGATTTGCGCGGTTGCATTAGTTTCGTGGTACACGGATCAAACTTCCTATTCCCGTTCTGATATTTATGTGTTCTTCTTCCAAATGCCCAACTACTCTTTGTTTTATTATTTTCTATGGGATATTGAGAGATACAACATATTGTTTGTTGGACAGATCTTCTTGTAACTTTTATCACGTGGTCTTAAACTACGACAGCGCTTCTGTGTCATTCTTTGATGTTTTGTTTTCAATTCTCAAGAACTGTCTTGTACTTTTCCGATGATATCCATGTGTCTTATACAGTGGGTTTAACACAGACCTGGATTTATATAATCCGTGAAGAATTGTCTGCATCTAGTTCTCTAAATAGACAGTGGGGTTAGTTCGATTAACACATTTGACAGACTTTAGATGAGATCTAATTTTGATATAACTAGTTGAGATTGGTAGGCAGCTTGTTTTCCATACAGACAGTATAGAGTTAGTTCTACTGACACGGATGATGGCGTTTAGGTAAAACCTAATTTTCCACATAAGAGATGCTGTTTCATCTATTCATTTGTGTGATATTTCGAAGAATGTGTTCTCACTGAACGAGGAATACAATGGGTTAATCTATTCCCAGTCACTCAATAAATATCTTTATTGCTGCACAGAATAAAATCTCACAGATTCGTTCCTTCGCGGGAGACAAACAGGAAGAAATGGAGTCTCATAAACTTTCTTGTATAGGTGCTTCCATTTTGGAGTTCCATGCTCCTAAACAGAATACAAAACCTTCTCTTGTCAGATGAATGTACAGGTCTGTATAGAAACATGAAATTCTTGATGCAGAATGTATACATTTCTATGTGACAATAGTATCTTTATTTGTTCTTCCATCTTTATCTTTCATGAACAAAGAAGTTTGTGGGGAGTTATGGCAGTAATTTCGGGGCAGATATCTCTGAGGTGATCAAGACTGACAACTGTTGACAGACCTTGAAGAAAGGCTATTTCCGGCAAGTGTTGACATTCCTTGAAGAAAGGCTATTATCGCCAATTGTTGATATTCCTTGAAGAAAGGCTATTCCCGCCAATTGTTGATATTCCTTGAAGAAAGGCTATTCCCGCCAATTGTTGATATTCCTTGAAGAAAGGCCATTCCCACCAATTGTTGACAGATCTCGAAGAAAGGCTATTTCCGGCAAGTGTTGACATTCCTTGAAGAAAGGCTATTCCCGCCAATTGTTGATATTCCTTGAAGAAAGACTATTCCAACCAATTGTAAACATTCCTTGAAGAAAGACTATTCCCACCAATTGTAAACATTCCTTGAAGAAAGAATATTCCAACCAATTGTAAACATTCCTTGAAGAAAGACTATTCCCACCAATTGTTGACATTCCTTGAAGAAAGGCTATTCCCGTCAATTGTTGATACTCCTTGAAGAAAGTCTATTCCAGCCAAGTGTTGATATTCCTTCAAGAAAGGCTATTCCCGGCAAGTATTGACATACCTTGAAGCAAGATTATTCCCTCCAAGTGTTGACAGATCTTGAAGAAAGGCTAATCCCTCCAAGTGTTGACATATCTTGAAGCAAGATTATTCCCTCCAAGTGTTGACAGATCTTGAAGAAAGGCTATTCCCTCCACGTGTTGACAGATCTTGAAGCAAGACTATTCCCTCCAAGTGTTGACAGACCTTGAAGCAAGACTATTCCCTCCAAGTTTTGACAGATCTTGAAGCAAGACTATTCCCTCCAAGTGTTGACAGACCTTGACGAAAGACTATTCCCTCCAAGTGTTGATAGACCTTGAAGCAAAACTATTCCCTCCAAGTGTTGACAGACCTTGACGAAAGACTATTCCCTCCAAGTGTTGATAGATCTTGAAGCAAGACTATTCCCACTAAGTGTTGACAGACCTTGAAGCAAAACTATTCCCTCCAAGTTTTGGCAGATCGTGAAGAAAGACTATTCCCGTCAAGTGTTGACAGACCTTGAAGCAAGATCAATAAATGACAATATGTAGCTGCGGTTTCTTGACCATGTAGCATAGTTTAGGCTGGGTTCATTCAGATACACAATGTTGTCAATATAGCGTGCACAATTCACAAAACATGTCAAGTGTAAGAAGCTTTCTAGTCTAAAGCGTCCCTTTAATCTGAGGGTTCTTTTTCGCCACTTCATTTTGTAGAACAGTTAAGAAATCACTTTTAGAGCATTTTATTCATAGAACAATGTAGATTCTAGAATTTCCTCAATGCTTCCTCACAAAGTCTTAAATGATGCGTCCAGCAAGACTGTGTTACTTTCTCTTAGATAAGATACGTCTATAGCCAACGAGTCTTGTCCTCCGGGAATATTAGAGACACAAACTCTGAGGTTCATAATCTTATGAGTTTTAAAACTATGTGACCATAGCTGACTGATCTTTGTGACCAGTGGCTTTTTAATTTGATGCAGTCCCAATGAAAGGAAGAAGTTTATCTTCCATCTCAGCGCGGTTACTCAAGTCTGAAGTACTTTGGCTGCTAATTATCAAGGCAGAAGTGGTTGTGGGGTGTAGAGTAATAAATAACCGACAATGCATGAGTTTTCCTTTGGGTGTCTAATTTGTACTGCTGCCTACATTCCCTTGTGCAAGAATTGTTGTTGATAAACACTCCAGAGTCCTTGCTGTTAAATAGAGTGTAAAAAACTTGCTACCACTGATTATGAACCAGACTTTGTTATGCTTTATTATCTTTTTTGCAGTGGACAGCGGAGGAGCGCATCCTACACCTGAGCCACACAGCAACTCAAGGACAAACACCAGCAGCCACATCATATCATCATCATAACTCGCAACATAAATATATCAAACAAATGCAAATTGTTTTAATGGGTTCATTTATTTCTTAATTTGAGACGTAGATTTGCACTTTGTCACCAATGTCTAATCTTAACCTACTAAGAATCAACATGTCCACTTGCAGCGCTGGCCAGTTACAAGTTTGTCACAACAATCTGGCAGCGAAGTGGGCTTTGACATGGCGTTTAGTGTAACACTCAAGCATTGAGAACATCTTTCTATTCTCCTGTGAACACAGAAGAAAAATTATTGCCATAGCAGCTGCCATCGTTATCATCTTCATCACTAAATAATAGATCAACAATTTCGGCACTTAAGTCTTTTTTTATCCTTAAGCACTGATAAATGCAGACTTGAATTAAAATGGCAAGCTAAGACAGACGTTGAAAAATTCTAATCTCATCGTATTCGAACAGAATGGCAGAGAGGAAGAGAGAGACACAGAGAGAGACAGGTAGATATAGATAGATAATTTTTAAGTGGTAATTAGATAAGCAAGCTAGACAGTTAGATAGGTAGAAAGAAAGACATTATATATATATATATAAAGATGGTAGGTAGATAGGTAAGCAGGCAGGCAGGAAAATTAGACAGACAGACAAATAGATAGATAGATAGATAGATAGATAGATAGATAGATAGATAGATAGATAGATAGATAGATAGATAGATAGATAGATAGATAGATAGATAGATAGATAGATAGATAGATAGATAGATAGATAGATAGATAGGTAGGTATGTAGGTAGGTAGGTATGTAGGTAGGTAGACAGACAGACAGGCAGGCAGGCAGGCAGGTAAGTAGCTAGGTATGTATGTAGGTAGGTAGGCAGGTAGGTAGATAGGTAGGTAGATAGGTAGGTAGGTAGGTAGGCAGGTAGGTAGGTAGGTAAACAGGTAATGAAATGTGCATGTAGGTTGTTTCAAAAGTAGGAAATGAGGCGGTGGAAAGACAAAAAGAAAATTGACGCATGCGTAAAACTGAATATCCGTTCTAGCACACCAAAGTAAACTTCCTGGCGTAAATGTGTACACATTAGAGATCATTTATTTCAGTCGATACGCCCGCTATATATTTTTTTTAGAATCAGAGCTATCCCAGATTCTTTCTAGTACGGTGACCATAATCGACTGAAATCTGATCTGATGTAGAATTTTTAGGCTAGTGAATATGTAATTGTACGAATACTACTTCATCTGAAGATTGTTCATTGCAGTAAATTTAATAATGATGCAATATTTAGAACATATTTGAATTCCATATAAGTTTGAGAATTGGATAGAGAAATTATGGAAAATGAATATCCAGTTAGAAGAAGAAAAGAACTTTTCTCTAATATAAAAATATTACCAAATCACGTAATCGTCCAGTAGCTTCAGAACCAAGTATTGTAACTGAGTCTTAGCCAAACGAACAAATGTATCGATTGTACCTTTAATGAGATCTAATGTAATGTTTTCTTTCACATTTTCTCAGCAAGGACATAACCTGACGTGTGTAATAATGTGTGTGAGAATAATTTTCCCAGATAAAGTTAAAAAGACGGCAGATTTGCTTTTAATACTACTAATACATGTATGTAGGACAATTTAATTCTTCAGAGAAAATCAGGTTTGTTGAGTATCGACTTGTTCAAGTTAACCCCATCCAGGTTTTCTTTAAAAGAGCCCACAAAAAACATTCTTCGTTGCTGGCTCGTGTTCACGTTTTGTCAAAGAACAGTCCCATTTCCAAACAAGGTACTGTATTAGTTACATACAAGTGAAAATAATACATTGTTTTAGGTTTCTATTTTTAAATCACGGTTTCAAAAACAAAAAAGTACATATGATAGGATAATAACAGAATAATGAAATGAAAATGACTCAGTGGAATGAAACTAACAAATGAAGTAAACTTACATAAATAAGTTATGTTTAAAGACTTGGTCAAATATTACAGAAATAAAAATGAAACACTTAAACTAGAAATAAGCAAGGACATTATGTTTTCTCATCCAGTAAATAACTTACATCTTTCTTAAGTGCAACTTTAACAACTTTCCAGCACGGTTTACTCATAGAATTCAAAATATTGACGATTCTTGTTAATTTCTGGGAAATGAAAGTCATATCTGAAGGTTTATAAACACATTCGTTTAGGGCCTGGGTTTATCTTTGTGTCCCTGGACCTTCCTCTGGGAAGCGGGTGGGAAGCGGGGGAATAATTTTTTGGGGCTCTTGGATCAGCACATGGATCAGCACAAGGATCAGCACATGGATCTGTCGACTTTTAAATATTTTAACTAGATCTGGGTTCTCTTTACTGTTTTGTTTGTAATATAGGGAGGGGGGGGGGTCTACAGCTGTTCTCAGACCAGAAAGGCGATCCATGGCAAAGAAAAGGTTGAAATCCACTGCCTTAGGAGATTATTAAAGGTCTTTATAAAAGTCAGCACGAAGATGTGCCCTAAAGAAACACATCAGTTGCCTGACATCTCTGATTAAAGCAGTCTTTTCATGTTTCTAATCAGATCTACTGAAACAAAAAAGAGAACTTTACAACACAGTTTTCCTCCCATCTCCATGTTATCAATGTCAACGATGGACACTAACAGTCAAAAACAAAAGAAAGATCTTCATGACAGAAATAAGCTCTTTAAGGAGAATACTAAATATGACAAGAAAAGACCAAATATGAAATGATACTATCAGGGCAAAGGTTGGAGTAACACCAGTATTACACTACATCCAGAAACAGCAAAGTCAAATAGTTTGGCCATGTTACACGGTGACCACCAGACATTATATCACAGACAACATTCGCACTAAAATTTTTAAGGTACCAGAGGAAGAGGCCGCCCACGTAGGAGATGGAGGGAGGAAATACAGAAGCATTAAAAACCCATTATATGAAGCAAATCGTCGAGCCCTATTAAGCCGTCTGTTTGTCCCCTCAACTCCGAGATGTATATGAGGAAGTAGACAAGACAAGACAAGACAATCAGATCTCGTAACTGTAGAAAATATTTAAGATCTATTTAATGCTTCATATTTTTCATAATTTTCACAGAACATATCACTGTGGCTTCGAAAGTGAAGAAAAGGAGCTGATGTATTTCTGAATTTCTGACAAACGAATGAAATCAGCGCTACGGTCTAGCACTATAAACAGTTTCCTGCATTCTGTCAAGCTACATCAAGAACGAGATAAAAAGTTGCGGCATCACGCGTATACGATAACTATTTATAAATAGGAAACTACGAGGCTTTGGTACAGTAAAGTAAGAGAACAAATTTTGTATGATTAGACCTCGAAAAAATCGTAGACAAAGCACTTTAGTGAGATGTGAGAGAAAGAAAAATCACAAGAGAATTACCTGGGATTCGAACACGGACTCCGGTAGGACGAGCAAAGCCTCGTTGTTTCCTATTTATAAAAAATTATAAAAAATTGTTCACTATATCCGAAACTAACTTCATGTAATAAGTATTCGTTCGTTTGTTATTGTTGTCCAAGTTTGCACCAGACATGGCAGGAGACCGTGTGTATGTTTGTCTAGTTGGTACCTGCTAGAGAGAATGAATCTAAGCTACGGAATTTCTGTGTCACGACCTCGTTTCTTTCCGGGTGTCACGATCCCTTATGTTTGCTGAGCGGTTACTAAAGACTATGTCAACAAAACACCTTTATTGGGGTGCTAGTTGGCTAAGTCGATAGTAAGCTGTTCTCTCGTGGCTAGACGGCTGCTCGTCCTACCGGAGTCCGTGTTCGAATCCCAGGTAATTCTCTTGTGATTTTTCTTTCTCTCACGTCTCACTAAAGTGCTTTGTCTACGATTTTTTCGAGGTCTAATCATACAAAATTTGTTCTCTTACTTTACTATATGATAACTACTTCTATACTTGATTCAGTAGATACGTAAGTTTAACAACAATTTGTAACTTTTTCTCACAGTTTGGACAACAAAGATGTCTTCAGCGACGGTTGTTAACAATTTACTCTCCGATGTTCAGTACAATCTTGGCCAAGACATCTTGTGTGCGTCCGGTTTAATAATTAGCCTTTTCGCTCTGGCTGGAAACTTGACAAACGTTCGAACATTTATAGCCATGGGGGTCAAGGATGGGGTCACTGTTTCATTCCTTTTTTTGTCATGTTCTGATCTTTGCTACGTTATTGTTAAATTAGCCATTCAAGTTTCCACAGAAATATGGCTACTAGAGTCTAAAACTCAGTACTCTTTATTTTTTGACGTTGATCTGTATGGAATCATCATATTTTTAGGCAACATTGTAAATTTAATATATACAAACGTAATACTAATCACATCATTCCTTGCGCTTGTACGATGTCTTTGTGTGTTCAAACCACTGTATTTTAAGGACTCATTAACAAGGAGAAGATCCTTCTGGATTATGTCAGGATTTTCTGTAATATCAGTTGTTAGTTATATACCAGTACTTTCTACCATGGGAATGAAATGGCAGCTGGACAAAGCTACAAACACCACTCGTTTAAAGTTATGGCTTTCTCCACAAAGACAAATTATAAAGAATGTTGTTTGGGGAATGAAAGATGTTTTTCTCACACCCGTCACACACATTCTTGTTATCATTTGTTTTTCTATCTTGACTTATAGTCTTCGTCAAGTTTCTAAATTCCGCCAGTCCTTTCTTCCTACTCCAACAATCACAAAAGATCGACAAGACCAGATCTGGACATCAAAACAGAAAGACATCGCTAAAAATCAGAGTTCAGTCTCTAACAGACTAGGACGGAAAGAGATCCAAGTTGTTCGCCAAGTCGCCCTGGTGTCACTGCTCTATGTCATCTCCAGCACTCCCAAGATCATCGTCACAATAACTGGATTGATAGTACCAGCTATCAATACCGTAGGTCCGTATAAAAACATTTATGGCATCATGTATGGTCTGGTTGAAATTATTCAACTGATCAATTCAAGTTTATCTTTTCTCGTATACTACAACTACAACTCCAAATTTAAATCTTTCTGCAAAATTTTAAAATCATAAAAATGAAGAAGTGTGAACCGTGCGCGCACACACACACACTCACACATGTACCTGCCGTGTAGCACAGGCTTTCGGCAGAGTGGGAACATAGCGACATTATGTAGCATGTAAGACATTTCACGAGTGTCAGATCTCCGTTTCGTTGCAATATGTAACCCAATAACCTAGGATCAGTAAAGCACTAGATTCATACACCAACCTAACAATATAAAGAAAATGAACTGTTCCTTCCAGCTCCATGGTTGCGACATAACATAGATCAAATATCACATAACTCCAGCAGATACAAGAGAACAAGTTTAGTGATGAAACCCGATTTGTAGGTGCGTACTGCCCAATGAAAATTGAATGTAGAGGCTGATGCAAATGACAATAAAAATGAATTAATTGCCCGGCGATTCACTTCGCTATGGGACAAATTCTCTCACAGCAAATAGTTGAAGTTCATTGTAAACTTTCTATAACTGAAAAACACAATATACTTTCTCAATCTGAATTCACAGCCTAGTCCAGAGGAACAATCTACCCTCAACTCTACCTAAGAAAAACTGGAAAAGAACTGTCCTTAAAAGGACAAATTAATCAACTCTAAGATTTTCCCTACAAAGGGACAGACTACAACCTAAACCCTACAATTCGACAACTCGACTGAAAGTACTAACTGAAAGATGATCTTGCTTGGCCCTATATTTTCGGGACCTCCTTCTATGCCGGTCTCAACCCTTCCTCTTTCTCACGTCTCCTGCTTTCCACGTCTTCTCCCCATCCGTTCACAGTGTGTACCAATACGTGCGAACTTTGCATCACTCGTTCATTTGCAGCGCAAGCCTATAAGTTTCCACAATAGAACTCTACAGGGGAAACTACTCTTTTATTTTCTTCTCCAAAATATTATCTATGTCCTGTTTTGTTACAGACAGTTATAGTTATTGATGTTATTAAAGGCATAACCACTGTCACTGATCTTTAAAAATAACTATTAATCGAAAAGAAATTAATTCCTAATTAATGGATTAAACAATTAATTTGATCACTTCAGAAATTTCCTAGACAATATATTTTCATTGTAAAACGGAGCATACAATTTATGCGCTTAATTAATATAAATGTGTATCATTATTCAGATATTCTTGAGGTAGTTAAACTATTTAGAAACACAGGTTACATCAAGTTAAAAATTAACACATTTTAATAAATTTAGAATAGTTAGTGTTAGACTTTGACAATTTTTCAAATCTTTTTGTCCTTACATATCTTCATATAATATATTTTTGTGATCACAGCTTCCCACCCTATATTCTGGCAATCTCTTTATAAATCGCTGGTTGATTCAACAATAATTGTTGGTTTCAAGGACTATACACAGCACATTTCGTAGGCAAGGATCATCTGTTAGAGGTGTTGGATATTCTGAACTGGTAACACATTTCTCCAACGTTTTCCATCTGCATTTAACTTCAGTCTAAACGTATTCTCTTAATTTTTCCCTTGAACGTTCCCCGCTTTCAGTTATGTTATTTATTTACTTCGGAAACTGGCCGCTTATGAACAATGAAAACAAAACTGGGACTAATAATCAAAGAAACTAAAATTTATCTGTTACTGCTTCATTAACGCCTTTATTCCAAGAGAAAATAAACTAACTCTGTAGCCATTTATACAGGGATTTTAAATTTCCTTGTCCTTTCTCATTTTATTCCCCCTAGCGACCCCTTGACGGATACAAGCACATGACATTCATATGGTGCGATGTCGTGTAGAATGTGGAAGACAATCAAAACGCACGTGACTATGAGTAATAATGCTGTAAACAGATCATAGTATAATTCGCCGTTATTGTGTTTTTCTGGACATGTAATGTTCCAGGACTTTCCAGTCCCAGAAGAGTGTAAGCTTCAATATTCCGGTTAACGGAGTTGTATAGAACTTATCTGGTTTCAACGAGGAAGAATGTCACCATTCCTTGCTAGCTCACTCTGTTTCTGACCGGAAGTAATGTACCCAGCGGTCGTCTCCAGTGACTTCAGGTACAGAAGGTGGTAAAACATTTTCACAAACATTCTCGCAGTCATGTGTCAGATCGGGAGTGAGTTGCTTTGTTATCAACCAGGAGGAGTTGGTTCGATACTGCAGAGATTCGTGAATGTTCTGCTGCGTTGAACCATAACCAGTCTTAAGTTTTTCGACATCAGTTCTTGTTCACAGGTTTTCATTGTGTTAGTCAGCCTTAGCGTCAGACCTTCTCGCAGTGTGCGGCCCGTTAGAATAGGTTGTATCAGTTAGGTCTGATACTCTTCTATAGAACGTCCTTGGCCATTGGAATTCGCTGACGCGACGTGCACGTGTCTTTATATTTCTTTTTCATTCAGCAGCGAATATCTGGTCTCACTTTCATTATCCAAGAAAGAATAACTATCTGGAGGACTCACTTTCATTAACCAAGAAACGAATGAAAATCTGGAGGTCTCATTTTCATTTGTCAATAAATGAATTAATATCTGAAGGTCTCGTTTTCATGAGCCAAGAAACGAATAACTACGCGCTGAGTCTAACCCATCTCTCTAAATAAACTAACTTTACAGCTTCAAAAAGTAGGCAATAAGATCACCAGAAGTTTATATTCTCTTATCACTAAATACCCTGATAATGTCATGCAATGAAAGGAGCCCATGTGATAGCTACCCGCATAAAAATAAAAGGATGTGTACTTGGATCAACTTATCAATTATTCAAACAACTAACACCAAGAAACCAGAATAACATATTCCTAGTTATGTAATACTGGTACAGCATGAAAATCAGGGGTAAACAAAGAAAAAGTTATTGCTGGTCAGTGTCTCCATTGACTCTGATCAAAATAAAGTGAACAGATACGACAATAGCTTCATCTGATATAACTTGAACTTTTTTCTCATCTCAGTATTTGTATAAACAGAATAAAAGATAAGATTAACAGCGTCCGTCAACGTACAGAATTAATATTTTAGGTATGAATGTTTTCTAGTTTCTATGTATGTATGTATGTATGTATGTATATATGTATATATGTATGTATATATGTATATATATGTATGTATGTATATATGTATGTATATATGTATGTATATATGTATATATATATGTATGTATGTATGTAATATATATGTATGTATGTATGTATGCATATATGTATGTATATATGTATGTATGTATGTATATCTGTATGTATGTATATATGTATAACTGTATTATGTATGTATATATGTATGTATGTATATCTGTATGTATGTATGTATGTATGTATATATATATATATTTATGTATGTATGTATGTATGTATGTATGTATGTATGTATGTATATATTTATGTATGTATGTATGTATGTATGTATGTATGTATGTATGTATTTCGAGGAGATTTCAAAAAAGACAAATGCGAACTTTTAAAATGTTTCTCTAAACGGCACAGAGGGCGCAGTGTGGCTAATGAGCACACATAGAGAAAAGTATTGCCAACAAACCGCCATTCGCCCTGTTCTAATATGAGCATTCGTCGTCAGGCTACATCTGGTGAAGTGAACACGTGCATAAGTTCTTCGTCCAGTTGATGACAAAGTAACAATGAAGGAGTTTGAAGAACAGCATTTATGTATGAAATTTTGTTGCAAACTTGCTAAACATTTTAAACAGACATGAAAATTGCTTAACAAATCATCAAAGGAGGACTGTATTGTCTGAACGCAGTGCCATAAGTGGTTAGTCGTTTTAGACAGGGCGGAATGTCGTTTGATGAAGATCCCAGGCCTGGACAACCTTGACATCAACAGAAGACGACCATGACAAAGTTCGTTCTGTGATCCGTGGAAAGTGTCATTTAGATATCGGCTGAGAAAGCGAACATCATCATACGATCTTGTCATCAAATAATGATTGAAACACTTCATATGCATTGCACAGATGCAAATTTCGTGACCAGAAAACGACAGATAAGTTGATCAAAGATCAAGGTGCTGTTGGATATGGTTTTGTTTCAAATTTAAAATCAATATCCATGTGAATACGTACCATGTAGTCAAATGGTAGACGAATAGTTGTACTAAGATGTATTAGCGCATTTGGGAAATGCTGTGTGTATCTTATATCTTATATCCTTCCCGTGCCGTTAAACGTCACATAGGGCTCGAAAAGTAGTTCGCCAATTTTTCCTGTTTTCGGCGAGTCTTTCAACCTCATCAAAGGATTTTATGCGTGTTAATTTGGCTTCTCTTAATAATGTCCTCTTCAGAGTTTCACGCGGTCTGCCACTTTTTCTTCGGCCTGTTGTGTTCCACTTGATAGCTTGTTTTGGGATTCTCTGATCATTTCTTCTCATCAAGTGACCAGCATATGTCCATCTCCTTTTCCTCATCACCCATGAGACTGGTTGTTGTTCAGTCATCTGTCTTATCTCTGCATTGTTCTTGAGTTCATTACACTTGATGCCGAGTATTTTCCTTATGCATTTGTTTTCAAAAGAGTCTAATTTCTTTTCTATTTCTTTAGTTGTTTTCCAGCTTTCGCATGCATAAATGAGGGTGGATATTACATTTGTATTGAATAGTCTTAACTTGGTTTTTGTGCTTATAACTTTTGAATTCCATATGTTCTCAAGATTCTTGAAGATTGATGCTGATTTTGCAATCCTGATCCTAACTTCCTTTCTAGTGTCACCATCCTGGTTTATGTAGCTGCCAAGGTATGCAAATTGATTGACTTCTTCAATATCTGTCCCTTCTATGTGTATTTTTCCATTTTGATTGATGGGAATTTTCATTATTTTTGTTTTGTCCTTGTTAATTTCAAGACATAGTTTGCTAGCCAGTGGAGACAGGCTATCTGTTTTTTCTTGCATGGAATTCACATTATTACTGATAAGAGTTATGTCATCAGCAAAATCAAAATCTTCTAGTTGGGTCCCATGTAACCAGTCAATACCTGTGTTACCTGTGCAGCATTTTTTCATTATGAAGTCTATTGTAATCCCAAAAATAAAGGAGACAGTATATATCCTTCTTTCACGCCTGTTTCAATCTGGAACCATTCACTCATACTTTCTTCTGTCTTGACTGCACAACTATACCCATTGTATAAGTCATTAATGATGTTGACAATTTTAGATGGTATTCCATATAGACATAAAATTCTCCATAATGAATCTCTGTGTATGCTATCAAATGCCTTTTTTTAAATCTATGAAGTTCAGTATTAATGGCTTCTGCTTTTCAATATGTTCTTCAAGTATTATTCTGAGAGTAAAGATCTGGTCGAGACAGCTTCTCCCTTTTCGAAATCCTGCTTGTTCTTCTCTCATTGCAGTATCCACTATATCTTTGAGTCTATTCAAAATGATCTTGCAAAATACTTTTGACACAACTGATATTAAGGTTACTCCTCTCCAATTGTTACAGTCACTAAGGTTGCCCTTTTTTGGTATTTTAACAATGATTCCTTTCTTCCAATTAGAAGGGACCTTTTCTTCTTTCCAAATCTTGTTAAACATTCTCTGTAGTTGTCTCATGTTGTCACTATTGATAACTTTTAGCATCTCGGCTGTTATTTCATCTTCAGCTGCAGCTTTGTTGTTAGCCATTAAATTCGCTGCTGTTTCAATTTCATGCAATTTAATTTCATCTAGGTTGACATTTAGTTGTGGGGCTGGTAAGTCAGTTTCAAGGTTTAACAATTCCTTTGGGTGTGGTCGAT